>CAXKVX010001982.1:0-26827 GCA_964058865.1 Eleocharis quinqueflora | reverse complement strand
TCTTACCTTAATTGAACTGCAGTACCAAATTACCAACAATTTATAATCAGGCCCGTAGATCTTGAACTGTCATGAATTCATATTGGTAACTGAACCAACTATTTAGACCAACCTGCATTGCATGTCACCTGCATTCATATTGCACGTAAGATCCGATATACGGATCGTATAGGCTATTAGACTACTTATAGGTAGATGCGTATAAATATTATATATCTATACTCGTCGGGAGTGATGAGAGTCGGGCTGGTGAGTTTAGATTGGATGTAATCTGAGGGCATCGTTGAGGGAGTATGTGTCATGGTGTCTGACATAGCCCATGTGATATTCTCAACGGGATGTCCTTAAGGGCATTCGACTAATCCTCACCAACGATAACCATCACTTGACGGCTTGTAATGCCAGTTTGAGAGTTCTCTTTTCAATATCCTTATTAATAAATAATATTATAATATCTCCTCAATTGAGTGATTAAGGTTTGGTTTCTCAGTTTAGAGTATGCGTGTCATATGTGAAGTATTGAAGCTATTCCGTTCTTTATATTTCTATTTAGCCGATGTTTCGAGATCTCCTAATATTCGAAGGGCTTCCTCCTTTGGCCCCTAGTTGGTACAGAGGAAGTCTGGGGCTCCCCTTTGGCCCCTCGTTGGTACAGGGAGTTCCCTGTATTATTATTATTATTACTATTCAAACATGTAGTCGGTTCCTTATTTCCGTATGACGGTTGATACCGAAAGTTTAAGTTTATTATTTTATCTTTGTGAGGTAGGCTTCTCGGTTCGCTTTTGATCGAGTGTGTGCTTTTATAGCTGCTCTATTTTTACCAAGGTGTTTCGTTCTGGAAACTCAGAATTAAGTTATATTGGCGGCTGATATACTAGACCCGTCTAATGATACCCTTAGATTTGGCGGCTGACATACTAGACCCGTCTAAGGGGGCGAATCCTGAAGTCCTACACCCGGGGTTCTAAAATTTGTTTCTTTGAACATTTGTCTGGGAGTTTGATATCTTTTCATACTAGTATTGTATACTACTATTCCTCATAAATATTTTGGGTTTCTTACTCGTATCGTCTCTGTGGATAGACTTAGATATTTATTTGAATTGAATAATGGTTAACAAAACATAAGACAGGTGTAGTATATTGATATAGTTAATCTCAGTAAATGTGAATGATCTAACCTTGAATTGGATATAATCTCAAAGGCTGGACCTAAATCCACACTGAGTAAATTTTTATAATTTACTCACGTTCCACGGTTGGTTGTGGGGTCCAGGTACGGTGCATGAGTTACTTGATGAGTAGAGGAGAGCGTTAGGATGGTGTATCCAGGCGTCCTCCGTTTTGTTGATCAGATCCTTATTTTATTTCACTTTCTTTTGATAGGAGTAGTTTGTAGTAGGTTAGTGAGTTCGATCCCATGTCCTTTGATGGGATCGTCCTCTCCTATATGTATTTTATTTTCTGTTAAACTTTTCGCTGTAAATTTTGAATCCAGACGCTGGATTATATATATATGTATTTGCTGGATGTTCATGTATTGTATGAAAAATGTGTGCTTTTCCTTAAATTAAGTATGATGAACTATTCTTATTTATACTTTCGAGTGGTCAATTAAGCCTTCCGTGTACTTGTAAATTAAGTACACATGACGGGATTAACACCCTTAAGCTGGTCATTATTTCTGGGGTGTGACAACGTGCAAACGAGTAGTCAAATAAATGTTGTATATGAATCTCTCTGGTATCTGCACAAGATCAAGGAAAGGAATCAACAATAAGATAATGATATCATAATCCACACTAATCGAGTATAATAAGACCAAATCAAATGATTTTTCAAGAAATGACATACACGAGTTAGGAGAGACCACTAATGCTTGACAAAGCACACAATAACAATCACGACCAATATATAAGACATGAGAAAGATCAATCATGAAAGAGCAGTCATAGTTCAAGATAAAGTGGCAAGTCAACCCTAAAATATATGCTTAAGAAACATAACAACTTGATTCAATGATAAAAACGACACAAGGGTTACTTCGGTACAAGAACATAATGAAACAAGATAATCACATCAAACATCATGATATAATGGATATCAACATACAAAGAGAACAAGCAACGTAATGACAAGCGTTGTCCAGAATAAAAAAGGTGAGCAACAACGCATAGGAAGAAATATCAACATATAGAGTCTCGGCCTTATACAAACAATCACACAACCAACTCAATTAGGAGGCTCAGTCCTAAAAAAATATACTACTGGAGTTTAGTACTTACTGATAATGCATATTTCGGTAGAAGTGGAATGCAAGGCAATCGTGAGCTCGAGTCAGCTCGAATTAAGCTTTCATCGTCCAATATCCTTGATCAAGAAAACAATTGAATCAGAATATGGAATTGGAGGAGTCAATGGTAAGGAAGTGTCGAGTCCCACATTCAATAGATTTACAAGGAATGAGACTCAACTTCTCTATTCAAGACAATTGGACACACTAGTAACAAATAATTCAAAAAGTATCTTAAACCACTACATTTAACAACATACCAATGGGAAAGCGGGTTTTAGTTCTAACTGATCAAATCCATCTACACATATCAATAACAAATTCCACACTCATGGAAGGTAATCATATTCCAAGGATCTAATATCAACATGCAAGCATTCACATACATAATGGGGATGCTTAGCGTCAACCCGAGAAAGCCAAAGAGTATGCTTACCAGGAACACAAAGAGAAGGCTCAGAGTAAAACAAAGTCAAGTTGTGCTACATGCGTCCAGACGAAAGATTCAAGGCGAGAGAAAAGCTACTTGTAATAGAAACCTGAATATATGAATTATGATATCAGTCAAAGAGAACAATAAAGAATACAAAAACCAATAATGACTCAATATCAAACCAGTAATGAAAATAATTAATCAAAAGGTCCACATTCTGAAACTATTCGAACAAGTGACAAGAGCAAATTTAGATTCTTCAATGGAGAAGTAGAAAAGCTTTATCTCCATATAAGAACATAAGTAAGAACAAGCATAGATATGAAGACTTAGTTTCACACAATCAATCATAGATACAATTGAGAATCAAGGGAAAGTTTCAAACCTATTAAGTTGACAACATATTTGCGAGAAAGGATCTTTGACGAAACAATTCATGACATATCATCATACTTAACCTAGCAAAAAAAAAAGTCTCGAGCAAACACAATAATGACAAAGAATCAAGAATGAAACATAAAAAACGTACCAATAACACGAAGAATACTTCCCAAGACGAAACAAGTCGAGTTGAGTTGCATGCATCGAAATCAAGGATTTCCACCTTTATCAATTTGGAGCTAGCAAGCAAAATTAGCCTGTAGGTGTAAACACAATGATTAGAACATAGACCAAACAAGATGAACATCAACATGAATAATAGATATGACAACAAAGGAACATAATGACGACTTGACCCTTACGAAATCTACCCTAATCTAAGAAGTAACATAACATTCAAGATATTTCAGGAATGAGATAGAGAGATTTTTAAAGAATGAGATTTACACATACCGAGATCAAGGATTACAATGCAAAAGTAAATAAAAAAGTCAAAGCTAGCATTGTCCTGAGTTCTTCTTTCGCCGTTTGAATGTCCTTGTCAGGAAAGAAAATCGATTAGAATGCAATAACGTATAAGACATAGAGAAAAGACTTGGCCTCACTTAATCAATACAGAGTGATACAATCCCACAACAATATCCATGGAAGAAATCTCATATTTTTGAAGCTAATGACGCACATAGATCCATTATACCTAATTGTTATCCCAATCCCATATCAATTCATAAGAAACTCAACTAACAATTAGGATTCTTTCTTTTTAATATGAACATGTCCACAAATCTCACACCAATCAACGCAAGAAAATAAAGAAGAGGGAATAAACACATACCAACCCGAAGGGAGGACTTGAAACGATTCAAGTTCAAAAATTGAGTTGCATGCACCAAGGAGTGATAGTACGAGGGTCAGCAAGTGTTCGTGACGTCGAAACCGACCTCGACAAGGTGTAGCAAAGGCAGGAATGGAGAAGGGAATGGGCAAGAGTGCGACGACAATGAGCTCCAAGGACGGCGACGACGCTGGCCGTGCTGGGTCAACCACGAGGGGAAGGGAGGAGGAACGGGGCTTCCCTCGTTTTGTTGTCTTTTGTTCTGATCCAGCGAGAGGGAGGGGAGAGACTGGTTGGAGAGGAGTGCGGGTTGTGAGGGTGTCGGCTGGTGTGCGGTGAGAGGGAGTAGACGCACACGGTGGCGGTGCCGACGTCAGACTTGCGTGGAAGGAGGAGAGGCGCATGACTTTGGGACTGGGCGGGCATGAGCCAGCAGGGGCGGGGGTAGAATTTTAGATTGGGGTGGATCATATCTAAAATATTGTCTATGAATTTTATTAGAAGCGATTAGATATGTTAATAATCATGAAAAGTATAAGAGAACACTTGAAAAAATACTGCCTATAAATTTTGTGCGAAAATATTAAAAATAATGAAATTCCTTCGGTCCCTCTTGTCTCTGCCCTAAGGGTTAAATTGACCCGTACGTGTTTTGTCAAAACATAGATAAAGTGCACATTGCTTAATGCTAATCCACTACATCTATTGTTTCTTCTCCTCGCTGTCGCTCGTGTCTTTCCCAATTCCCAACTCGAGTCGAGTCGGGGTTTTAACTTTTAAGCGGCGGTCGATCGAGCTCTCTCCTCTCTCTTTCTCTCACCCCCGTTTGTGCAGGTGCGTGATTTGATTTTTTTTTTACTAGATCCTGATTGCCGTGTTGTTGTTCTACAGATTTTACTTTGTTTAATTAAGAAATATGGATAATTAGCTATTTCTAGAATTAATAGCGATCTATTACTTTTAAACTGACCAGATTGTGATTCTGACAAAACTCTGTGCTTCTGCTTGTATATACATTTTATTGTTTTGATAACAGTGGGCTAAATTTCACCAGTTTTATTGAAATTACAACTTTGATCAATCTCCTATTTATAGAAATGTGCGGAATTCATGTTTGATTAAATGCCCAGGCAAAGTCCTTATTGTCGTTGAGATGGCATCCGATAGCTCGGCAAGCCCACCTTCCATGAGAGTCAGAAGATCCACTTTCCAGTTTGAGATCGATTATTACAAATCAAAGGATCTGCCTAGTGAAGAATGCATTTCATCCCCCACTTTCTCTGCTGGTAGTTACGATTGGGGTCTTGAGTACTTCCCTCAAGGTAGCGAGTCTGACAATCAAGGATCCCATGTATCTCTTTTTCTTATTCTTCAAAGTGAAGCCAAGGATATTACTGCAGAATTCTCTTTTCAAATGCTTGACAAAAGGGGATCTCCCGTTACTATACATAAGGAAAAGGAACATACGTTTTCATGCCATGATGATTATCAGGGTTATGGCAAATTCTATGCCAGAGATAAAATTGAGGAGCTTTATTGTGTGAAGGATATCCTGGTTATTTGCTGCAGCATTAAAGTATTAACTGAACCAAAAATTGTTAAGAACTATCCTGGTGGGTTGTGTGAACATATAGAGAAGTTTTGGGAGAAGGGGAAGAGATATGATGTGACTTTTGAGGTTGAAGGAGAGAGCATTTCTGCTCATAGATTCATGTTGGCAGCAAGATCACCAGTGTTTGAAGCCAACCTCTTTGGTCCAATGGCAGAAGCTAAGCTAGAACGCATCAAGATCAATGACATAGAACGCATCAAGATCGATGAGATGAAAGCCGAGGTGTTCAAGGCTCTACTTCATTTCATATACACAGATCAGCTCCCTATAGATGAGTCCAATGATGGTGAAAGAGATGATGAAACTCTTTCAGTTGAATTGCTTCAGGGTTTGTTCGTGGCGGCTGATCGATATTCTTTAGAAAAGCTGACCCTATTGTGTGAGGAGCAACTCGAAAGGAATTTGTCTGTTGATATGGTTGCAACAACTTTAATATTGGCTGATCGGCATAGCCGCACCTCACTAAAAAGAAAATGCCTTGACTTTGCTTCAGCTCCAGAGAACTTTTTGCTAATAGCACTAACAGAAGGCTATTTGCAGATAATGTCAGGAGCTCCTGCACTTTTTGCTGAGCTAAGTGAGATGGTTAAAGGCTCGTCTGCAAAAAGGCGAAGAACCGGTTAGTGAATAGCAATGATGCTCATATGGTTTCAAGGAAGAACCTTGTTTAATATTTCAAGTTGAATTAAAAGTGTTAGTCTTTTGTTCTATATATCTTTTAGATGAAAATATTTTGTGAACTGGGCACCTTGTAGCCCTAACTATAGGCTAAGCTTGAAATGAATCTAGTTGACATATGTAGCTCTTTAATGTAATTTCTTAACTTACTAGCATCTTTCCTTGCTTAATCATGCTTCTGATTTGGCAGGTGCATACTTTGGTTAGTAACTAATTATGCATGTTTATTAGATGAATGATTTCTTAGTCATTCTAAATTTGTTGAATCTTCTCTTTAGATAACTAGGCCAATGAATTTGTTGTTTATCAACCAGGCTTCCTTTTTTCTGTGCTGTTAGGAAACTAAGGAACATAGTGTCCAATGGTTTTCCACTGGCCTCATTCGAATGTACTTATATTGCAGAAATAGTTACATCATTATATGTATTACGGATTTCATAAAATAAAACTGACGTCATCTGCATGTGTAAACAAGCTAAGTCTATCTTAGTACCAGCTAGACAAACATACGAGAAAGCATTGGTGGAGCCACCTTGGAAAAAATAGTTTTTAAATTTACCATACAACTAATTTTTTACTGAATTCCTATGAAAAAGAATTCTGTTCTAAGCATCATTTTGAGCAACAATTTTTGTTTTTCTGTTTTAAGCATCATTTTGACCTAACCAATTCGAAAAAAAAATTAAAATATACATTATTTTGAATCTTCCTAGAAAAATATCCTAAATCTTAAATCTGCCACTGCAGGGAAGTACATTTCTGTTCAGCATGGTATGGAACAACTTACAAAATCTGACAAGCTTCAATGCGTTAATTTGCAAAAAGTAATGGGCTTATAAGAGGAATATCCGTTAGGCTGCACGGCTAGCTCAGAAGTAATTGTAAAGGAACCAGGATATAATTTACCAGATTAGGAATCACCCATTAGAACCTGCAATGAACTTCTGCTTTTGAGATAAAATTTTTAGTTGGTACAGAGATATTCAGGTGATGAAATGGCAAATGGTTACCATTTAGTTATAATAGTTTCTAATTTCTATAAAGAGTTCCACATTTTTCTTCTTTCCATGAATATCACATAATTCGTTCGTGGATTATACTTTGAAGCATACATACTAACTATGCACCAGTCACTAAACAAATGTACAACTTCCTTCGATTTCCCTGTATAACTACAGTACTACAAAACTCACAGCTACAACAACTTATTATATGTCACAGGATTCAGTTTCAGATCGGCCGAATATTTCATAACGATTGTTCGCAACATTGTCATATGCAAAATCCCTCACAAACCTGATTATTCATAACAAAAATGAAATCAGTTACCATGCAAAAAGGGAAGAAACAGTGGAGCAGCACTAAATGCCTAGATGGACATAGTTTTCAACTTACAAAGGAACAAAATTTCAGAATCAAGACAAGCTGTGGGAAAGGCAAATGGAGGAAGATTTTGAAATAAATTGCAAATAATCCAATTTCCCTTTTTTTTTTATGAAACATATAGGAAGATTTTGAAATAAATTGGTTAGGTCGATTCTGTACCTAAACAGCAACATATCTAGCATAGTAGCACGGTTAATTAGTTCCATTCGGCATTTTAATCTTTTTGCAAAAGTGAATCAGAGATAGGCTAGATGATTCAATCCTGTGGTCATAAACCAACCACGACCCTTAACAAAACAACACCAGCTCCGCAGCTCGTCAAGATCAGTATCCTCTTCTATCGGGTTTGTTCCGTTGCTCCCTCCTATGTCGACTAAACCGTCAATATGAAAATAGACAGTCCAGATTAGCTGAACATTAAAGAGAATTTGAACTCGCGGGCAGACATCTTAGAGCCATACAGCCGTTAGATCTGAAACGTACGGATCAGATTTATCCTTAAAGGTGAACATTAAAATCCATACTACTATAGAACACTGAAACATGTCACTCGGTATAGAATCTGAATCCCCTCAAGAGGAAGTACGATTATACGAAGCAATAACGCTTCAGCGATGAGTGCTCTTCAATCGCTCCTCGCACCTTCTCCAAGTGCTACTCGTTTCCAATGGAAACCACCACTGACACGTGTCCGAATCTACGCCGCTGCTTCTTCTTCTTCGTCTCCGATGGATAGGGTGAAAGCCACCGATGCCCAATTCTTCCAAACCGACACCCGCCCCATCATGCTCTTTGATGGTACATCCTTTTCCTTTTTCTTCATCCATTTTTAATGTTTTTTCTTCTTTTCTTCTCCTGTTATAACGTCTCTCACTTAACAATATGCAATTTTGATGAAAATTTGCTAAGGGTAGGCGTGTGCAATCTCTGCAATGGAGGTGTCCGGTTTGTCCGAGCCATCGATCCCAATAGGTCTCCTCCTTGCACCTTAATTAATCTGAATTTTGTTTTGTTTATTTAAACTGTTTACTTTTAACTTATCAGTGAATCTAAGTTGGGTTCTTGCTTTAATTTTAATAGAAGAATAAGATACAAGCCGCTGCAGAGCGAATCTGGTAAAAAGCTTTTACAGAGATCAGGAAGGTCTCCAGACGATATATCTAGTGTTGTCTTGGTTGAAAAGGACAGGTATATACTGGTCGGAGACTTGTTCATGTAGTTCTTTTAGACCAGCTAATAACAAGGCACCATATAATATGTTTTTTACTTTTGAAAATACTGAGTAATGATTATTTTAACAACAAGAGCACTGTATCTATCAATTAAGGAAACAATAGAATTGAAGGAAGGATACAAAGCCAATAGTTAAATATGGTACCGGACTGGTACACTGGTACGTGCCTTATCACTGGTTTTCACTTTAATTATAGGTCCTACATAAAGTCAGAGGCAGTGCTAAGGATAATGGAACACCTCGATTTGCCTTTCCCACAGCTTGCCTTGATTCTGAAATTTGTTCCTTTGTAAGTTGAAAGCTTTGTCCATCTAGGCATTTACTGCTGCTCCACTGTTTCTTCCCTTTTTGCATGGTAACTGATTTCATTTTTGTTATGGAAAATCAGGTTTGTGAGGGATTTTGCATATGACAATGTTGCAAACAATCGTTATGAAATATTTGGCCGATCTGAAACTGAAGCCTGTGACATATAATAAGTTTTGTAGCTTTGAGTTTTGTAGTACTGTAGTAATACAGGGAAATCAAAGTAAGTTGTACATTTGTTTAGTGACTGATGAACAGTTAGTATGTATGCTTCAAAGTATAATCCACGGACGAATTATGTGATGTTCATGGAAAGAAGAAAATGTGGAACTCTTTATAGAAATTAGAAATTATTTAACTAATTGGTAACCATTTGCCATTCATCACCTGAATATCTCTGTACCAAGTAAAATATTTATCTCAAAAGCAGAAGTCTATTTCAGGTTCGAAGGGGTGATTTCTAATCTGGTAACTTTTATCCTGGTTCCTTTACAATTACTTCTGAGCTAGACGTGCAGCCTAATGGATAATCCTCTTATAAAAAAACTCACAAATCACACATGTTTAAACTCATTATATTTTGGAAATTAATGCATTGAAGCTTGTCAGGTTTTGTAAGTTGTCCCGTACCATGTTTAGAACAGACATGAAGCACTTCTCAGCAGGGGCAGATCCAAAATTCTCGCCATAGAAGTTCGAGATTTATAATTGTTTTAGAGGGATTCAAAATGATGCATATTTTTATTTTTTTTTCAAATTATAAGCATATTTTTCAGAAAAAAATTTAATTGTATTGTAAATTTTAATTTTTTTTGTAAGGTGGTTCAATTGACCCTCTGACTCAACGTGGCTCCGCCACTGCTTGCTAGTATGTTTGTCTCATTGGTACAAAGGTAGACTTAGCTTGTTTACCCATGCAGACCATGTCAGTTTTTATTTTAAGAAATCCGTAATACATATAGTGATGCAACTACTTCTGCAATATAAGTACATTCAAATGAAGCCATTGGAAAACCAATGGATCACTATTTTCGTTGGTTTCCTAATAATTTTATAGGTGGGATAATCTTTCCTTTTGTTGTACCATGAGCATTCTTAGCAGTTGCTAGCACAGTTTTGTTGAGTCCAACCCTCACAAGGTTTATGTCATCAAATAATAAGCCGGTGCATGGTACAGTACCAGAGCAGTCTATCCTGATTGCAGTTTTCTCTTTTGAAGTCCCATGAATGTCCATGAATTTCACATTACTTATGGCCACGGCACGCCCCTGTAAAAATCATTTTTTTTGGGAGCTGGTAAATGTGCATTGACATACCAAAAATATCAAAGTACTCATAGCTGGATGTTTACATTTTTATTTATTCTGTTCTCTGTATGTAGAAATTTTTTTAGGATTTTTGAATTACGTGAAGGGAAAAATTTGTTTCTTACTTTGTGTTTTCTTTCAATACGTTCTTTCATATTATTAAGGGATCAAAAATTTATTGCCAGGAAATTCATGGAATGGTGAGACATGATTGATTACCTGATGGGTATCAGTGTAGAACTGGTCAATATCTATTGGTATGCGTACTTGTGTAACATTGATGCGCTCAAATGTTACATCTCTTACATATCCAAATCCTCCCTGTAAGCGAAATATGTGATAAGAGAATCAAATTTATATTCATTCATCAGTTATCTGAGATAATAAAACATTTGTTCATCAGATGAGAACTCATGGAGAATATTATCACAGTACCTGCCAAGTCTTAATCCTTGCGCCAGTCATAGTATGAAAAAGATTGCAGTCAAAGACATGGATTTTTTCTACTGATGCATGTACACCTCCTTTTCCAAGGCTTCCAATGCTGTGAAATGTTAAACAAGCTGAACTTCATAAAAAAAGGATTTACACCAATTGACAGACACTAAGCACATTGTGTACTGATACCTTATGCCATGGCCGGGTCCACAGGTAATTTTTGTTGACATCTGAGGTTTGTGCTCCAATTGCTATGCAATCATCCCCTGTACAAAATAAGATTGTGTTTCTTTTATGTGAGAAATGTACAGAGTTGATCCTGTTCTAGAGTCTGTTGGTTCAAACTTTCTAATAACAAATAGAAAATAATGGTACCAGTTGCGAATATCGATCCTGTGATTTGTATATGCTGGGAATTTGCTATGTTTATTCCATCTGTGTTGGGGCTATCGCCTGGTGCAGTTACAATAATCTGGCTAACTTTCAGATTTGTGCAACCATGAAATGCCAAGTGCCTTCTGGGGCCATTTCTCAATTTTATATTTCTCACCTCAAGATTGTTGCAATTCTCGAAATTTAACAGCTGACATGAACCGACAGAAGATTCATAAATGAAATCCAGCCATGAAAATATATTAAGTGCCATATGTTAAGGGATACTGAGATAACTTACAAAAGGTCGCGTGCACTTCTGCAAAATAATAAGAAAATAAAGATTTAGCAGAAACATATACAATAGATCATGAAAAGCTGGTAAGAAGTTAGAAAGTTAGTTGCATACATGTCTTCTGAAACAATCCCACCAAATTGCACCTTGACCATCGATGGTCCCTTTGCCATACACAGAGAGGTTGTTGATGTTATTGAATGAAATCAAATTGTTATCCTTAGTTGTCCAGATTCTGTTTGGTGCTATGATATCCCCATCTATCTGCATAATTGTAAAATATGTTCCAGATTTTTTTTATCTCTTATGTCAAGATGGAATCAAAATTCTCTCTTTGTTTGTTTTCCTGTTTTCATCTTTTTCTTGTGTCAATTGATATTTATCTGGCCCCTTCCAAAATTTTGTTTGACTTATCTGTTACCTAAGATTGAACATTTAAATAAGAATAGGATCATTATTATGCTATTTTTCCATTAAATCACTGTTACCTTGACACTAATTGCAGATTTGCATGGGCCAGATAAGGATGTAGCTCTGCTGATCAATAAACTTTTTCCTGATGGAATGTGCAAAGTCGGCATGTGTTTATCGGCACATGCTGTGTTCCATGCCTTCAACAATGCCTGTTTTTCAGATTTATCCAAGTAAAAAAGAAGACAATATAAAGATGATATTTGCTGTCATGAGCCATTGAGACAGAGAGAAACAAATAATACTTCAGTGTCATCTGCTATGCCATCCCCAACAGCTTGATAATTAAGCACATCATAAATCGGTGTTCCTGTAGCAAATTTGACCAAGCAAAGAAAGCACAGCCAAACTATTTCAATGGTTGCCTGTGGAAAAAATTACATCAATTAAAAAGTAAAAAAAAATGATAATATTGATTGAAAATTTGATTTCAGTTTAGTCTTCTCTTATCTTCTTGCTCCAACTTGTAAACTCGTTTTGTTACTTTTTATGAAATATCATAGAAGACAATCACTTATGAAGACTGAAAACTTAATCTGTTTTTTTTTGTATAAAAATGCTAAAATATACTTGGAAGAATCATTGGCATACCGCATAGAACAACATCTGAAATTTCTAACAATTGATGAACACTGGAAAGACAAAGGATAACTAAACATACCATGGCAATGCAAACAGTAGCTGAGATTTCTCTTGAAATTTACGTATGGAACTGAAGCTTAGCTTGTTTTGTGCTGATGTCAATATAAGTGATGTTAACTAATACATAGTATTGTGTTGAAAAGCATTGGTGTCAATTTATTTGCATACATGCATTATAATTTAGTGTATTTTTTTTTTCCAGATGTGCTAATGAACAATATACTGAGATACTTAGAGCATATCTACAGAAATTTATTAGTGGCCTTATACTTTGACCATGAAATTATGACGGATTCAAAATTAATGGAAACAAATAACTATGTACAAATTAATTTCTTTGGAAGAAATAAATTGTGGTTTATGGTGCAATGTATGAAATGAGTTCAAAGTCAATACTTCTTTCGTTTGAGATTCAATGTTAGTATTTATTTGTTGACGCTTCAGACGAACTTTACGTTTCAATAAAGAAAAATAAAAAAATTATTGATACTGCAAAATTTTGTCTATTTTTATGTTTTATTTTTTTCTATAATTAATTGTCAGTTCTATATTATTGAAATAGAAGTTTCTATGAGGGAATGTGTTGTATCTGATGGTTTGTTCAAATGAAATAAGATCTTTTAGAAAATTTAATTTCAATGAAATAGTCCAATTGGATTTTTTATTCTTCTTGTACCAGGAAATGTTTCATTGACAATTAATCAGGAAATTTTGCCTCAAACCGCATTCTAATACTTCCTCCAAACTTAGACGCATCACTTCTTGCACTTATAACAAACTACTAACTATCAATATATGATTAGTTTATCATCATGGACAGGAATATAAAGGAAATTGCATGCTATGGGTTTCTAGTTTCTACCATTGATGTGGAAGGACAATCATCATTCAATTAAAGTTTGTTTTGACTCTCGTAAAAGTGATAGCGTTTGAAAACTACCATTTATTAATTTGAAACATGAGACCAAAATCAAACAACCTAACATATTTAAAAATTAGCTTGATGTTCTGCAATCGGTTTCTGGTTCAATATTAAAGCATGTCAGATGTAAGCTGTTTTACGGCAACTTTTGTCTCAGATATCTGTTTATCGGGTATTAAGAGTTAATATGTATGCAAATGATCTAGTAGTCTAGTGGTAGCTATGTACTATGACGACTTTGAATAGGACATGAGTTCAAGACTCTATGAGCACAAAGTTGAATCCCGCTAAGGGGTATTTAGTAATAGATGCTGGGGTTTCGGGAACTCTTATATTTAAAAAAGAGAGTTAATATGTATGAATAATCTCCAGTTCAGTATATATAAGCTTGGGATTAAACTTGTTCCCTCTACTAAAAGATATTCAAATAGTAGCAGAAGTTAAACAATATATGCATCATATAACAAAAATCGAAAAGATAATTTGGAAATTTCTAATTAATCACAATTTATTTTTCTTCCTCTTTACTGACCATAGTATTATACTATTATCTGAAATGAATAGAGCCAAGTTTTGTCCGAGGGGCCAATTCCTTTAATTTGTAAGGCAATCAACCGTATTTCTTAATTCACAGATAACAAAATTGTTTCTTAATTCACAGATAACAAAATTGTTTCTTAATTCACAGATAACAAAATTGTATATGAATAATCATACATTCTTCAAAGAGAACCTAATAGCTCATTGTTGTCTTAGGTACTTGGTTTCCTGACAATGATATAAGTGGGCTGTTTGTTCCTTCGGATATGCCATAAGCATTCTGAATGGTGGCCGAGACGGTTCCGTTCTCTCCATTCCGTGCAAGAGATATGGTATTGAAAGTCAAGTTAGTGCACGGCGCAGCTGCAGAGCACTCTATGCTGACTGCCAGTTCGTTTGTCGACGTCCCATGAATGTTCGCGAATTTCACATTGCTTATGGCAATTGCATTTTCTTCATGAGCCTTTTTTGTCACGTTGCATGCATAGAGAAGCCATGGTAAAAAGAAAAATGAAAGCACAATTTTTTAATTTCTTTTTGGATTATGTGGGCAAAAATACCAAAAGGTAAGTTAACAAGGATCTCATTCTGTTCATTACATGCATTGTGCCTCTGCTTTGAAGAAAACTTTGGGACATTGTTAACATGAGGTGTAAAATTAATTAGTTGGAAAATAACATAATTTGGTGCTTTTGTATTGTTCTTTCATGATATTGTAGACTATATTGTTTTTCACAATTAAACAAAACAAAATCAACTAAACTAAACTAAACTCAAAGTGATGAAGATAAGTGCTTACCGGGCGGCTGTAATCAGTGTAAAACTGGTTAATAACAATTGGCGTAACCACTTGACTAATGTTAATGTTCTCAAATATTACATCTTTTACAAATCCAGATCCTCCCTATCAGTGAAAGAACATAAAGAGCATTAAAGTTCGAATTCGAAGTCGATGTTCAGCATCTTTTATGAAAATAGATGTAACTAATAGACCACGAAAATAACTTTAACTGCTACCTGCCATGTCTTAATCCTTACACCCGACGATGATTGAGAAATATTGCAGTCTAAAACATGGATTTGTTCTACTTTTGCCATTGTACCACCTTTTCCAAGGCTCCCTATGCTGGCATAATCATAACAAATACCTTGAGTTTCCTAATTAAGTTACAAAAAGCTTGTATATCTTAGATGTTTTATCTAAGATTACACATTTAGCCTTAAAAATCAGTGTATTTGAACCCTTCTAAGTAAACCATTTCTCTCTTCTACTACTATATATATGATGCGTCTAAATCTAATATCGAGAAGAAACAAAAAGACCTTAAACACAATTTTGTACCTGATACCATGGCTGGGTCCACATGTCATTCCACTGATGTTAACATTTGAGGTTCCAGAAGAAATTGCAATGCAATCATCCCCTGTGAAAGTATAATTAGTGTTGAACCTCTGATTTGTATATTCTGGGACTCTGATATATTCTGACTTTTGTTAATTTTTAAAATAAAAAATGCAACAATAAAGCACCAATTGCTAGTGTTGATCCTCTGATTTGTATATTCTGGGACTCTGATATATTTATTCCATCAGTGTTGGGGCTATCTCCAGGTGCTGTTACTGTTATCCCTTCAACTTTCAGACTTGTACAATGATTAAATGCTAAGTGCCTTCTGGGGCCATTCATCAAAGTTATATTGCTCAGCGTAAGATTGTTGCAACCATCAAAGTTTAATAGCTGAAAAACGCGAACACAAAAATTGTGAATATAAATTCAGTCAATAACAGAAACAAATAAAAAAAAATTGCACAATAGAACTCTTACATATGGCCGGACACATTTCTGCAAAAAATCAAAATAAAAAGAAGAACCACTCTTTAGTCTTTAGTACCAAATAATAAATACATAAGCCAATTACAAAAACATTTTGATAATTGTGGGCTCACATTTTTGCTCCAACAATCCCACCAAATGGCACCTTGACCATCAATTTTACCATGACCAAACACATTGAGGTTATTAATGTTGTTGAATGAAATCAAAATTATCTCCTTAGTTGTCCAGGTTCCGTTTGGAGCCGTGATATTCCCATCAATCTGTAAAAGTTGTAACAATAATTCTTCATTCTTGTCATCTGCAAAGTTTCTTTTTCTTTTTCCTTTGAAACTTTCTGCATGTGTAAGTAAACAGTAACTAGATTTGTTAATGGATTTTGTGATCAGCACTCATTCAAATATGTGTCTAGTTTCTTTCGTCATTTTCTTCACCACAACAATTTGTTCAATCTAAAAGATGAAAATTAAACTTTTTTCCAATAAATTTGTCACCTGAACATTAATAGGAGATTTGCAAGGGCCTTGTAAGGACATTGCTGTGCCAATCAAGAAAATTTTTCCTGAAGGAACGATCAAGGTCGGTATGCTTGTATCCACGCATGCAGCGTTCCACGCCTTCATGAATGCCTTTTAAAATGATACAAAAAGGACAAAAATGTAATGAGAAATTATTAGTACATGACTGACTGTTTTTTGTGTGTGTTCAACAGAGAAAAGCAACAGGGAGATGAGGCATACTTGAGCATCATCCGTTTTGCCATCTCCGGCAGCTTCGTAGTCTAATACATTATATGTTTTTCCAGCCATAGCCAATTTTATCATGAACAGAAAGGACACAAGTACTGCAGTGCTCACCTGTATATAATTTTTTTTTGTCAATTAGAAGTAAATTAGCATGAAAAGGAACTCTGAAATTGACATGGAAACACTAGAGCAAAGCCCTTTTAATTACTTTTTTTTTTTAAATATTCAAGTGATCCAATTATTTTATGTATGTGTGTTTTTTCTCTCTACACATAGTATAACCCTTTTGAAGTTTGGACTATGTTTACACATTTGCAGATACTTTTGACCTACAAAATTTCGTATTTCAATGCATGTGACATAGATTGAAAATTCTTTGGGGTTAAGCATGAAACATTCATCTTAAAAGCAAAATGAAAAAGAAGAAGCAGAAGATTCAACTTTTTTTTTGTATACAAACAAAGTTCAATTTCTGGCAGAGCAGTAGAAATTTCTAAAATAATAATAATGTAGTTACATACCATGCTGATTAAAAATGACTCAATGAGTAATAGATATATCTCGAACAGTGTTATCCGAAGGTTTTCTTGTTTATATTTATATATATTATCTCGAGGAATTAATGAGTAATATCCTGAGCAACATTGATATTTATAATAGGTGAGAATTGTTGGAGTTTCAAATATAAAAGTTTAATTGGTAGAAACTTTTAGAGTATTTAATAAAGTAACATCTTATGTCATCTCTATCTCACATTTGTTTTGAACCTCTCACGTTAGAATTCAATTAAAAGTGAATTTTGAGTTTTAGAATTAATAGATGAAGTAATGACTCTTGTAACTCAAGATCTCCTTTGTGTGCTATAAAAGGAGAGGTTTGTCATCTCATTTGTATTAAGCAAAAGTAAGAGAAGTCAAAGAGTAAAAAAAAAGAGTTAGCAGTAGCTAAAAAAAGAAAGAAAGATTAATTAGAGAGAGTTGAGAAGTGTGAGGTTTGTGAGAGTTATAAATAAAGAGTTGTAATCTCGTTTATATATTTGAGTGATAATAAAAATATTTATTTGAGTGTTTATCCCGTGTCTAAATTTCATACCTTACCGCTCTTCTATTCTTACCCACCTCCTACAAATTGGTATCAGAGCAAAAGTTCGATCCACATACCCGAAAAAATGGCCTCAAATTTATTGTTCCTCCAAATATCGAAACTTATAACAGAAAATTTCGAGAGATGAAAGATGCAAATGAAAGCTCTTTTTCGGCAGTCAAGACCTATGAGAGATAACAACAAATGGCTACACCGATGCTACTCAAGCAGAAGATTCAACTTTTTTTTGTATATAAACAAAGTCCAATTGCTGGCAGAGCAGTAGATATTTCTAAAAAAAATAATAATAATGTAGTTACATACCATGCTGATTAACAATGACTAATGAATGAATAGATATATCTCGAACAGTGTTATCCGAAGGTTTTCTTGTTTATATTTATATATATTGCTAGGTTATCTCGAGGAATGAGTAATATCCTGAGGAGCATTGTTGATATTTATAATAATAGGTGAGAATATCTTGGCTTGACAAGATTCAACGCATGTACTACAGTGTATTTCATATATGATTTGCGGATTAATGTAATATCTGGTACGATATTAAAACATTCCCTTTGTTCATAAGAAGACAAACAAAGCATATCATTTCGTGATTACATGAGTTGCACATGAATGAATAAGCATTACAAAAAAGAAAATGTTTTGGCGATACGCTTCATTGATACACAATCAATATGTGCAACAAAGTGCGTTGTTATGCATGCTATTCGAGTTCGGTTGCATGCTATTTTATACATAAAAATAATTATGCATGTTAAGCGCTTTGTTACACATAACTGTTAGTTTGTAATAATCTAGAAGTCAATAATACGATAAATTATCATAAAGTTTTGTTCATGAATTGAGTGATTAATAAATTGTCATTTTGTTACCTTGAATATTATTGAATTTATGAATCATTTCTTTATCTGACTAGAGTCAATAACTGAAATTGTGAAACTTCATAATATAGATGGTATATATTCTTAAAAGTCTCTAACCAAGGTAATTAGCAGAAACACTAACTTACTGTTACAAGGTTAGAATATGAATTAAAAGATGGTTAAGTTTTACAGACCATAGATATGAGATGTTGTTTTAATCACATAAATGCATGTTACAGGAACATGATATTTGACAGACCTCGAATGAAACATTAAATGAAATTGTGTACGTGTCATTAATGTTTTCATTCAGTGTTAAGTTCTAAAGTATAAGGTATTCATCTTTCCTACTAAGAGATGTGTATGTGTGATTGTTATCTAACGCTATCGGTAAAGCACAGTCATAACGGTAGCTTTTCGGTATACATAGCTTAGTTGAGGTAGTGATGGTTTACCAAAAGTACTATTGTCCCTCGTATCTCTATACGAGTTACAGTATCACTGGACTCCTTGATAGAGTAGGATTATCTGCAGTATAATTACAAAAGTAATTATATTTGATAAGTCGGCTCAAGATCGAGAAAAGATTAAGTTTGCAAGGATGACACACACCTACCTTGAAACTAATCTGAAACTGTGAGACGAAAGAATTAACATGATATTGCATAAGTACAACATCATCTGTGTAATTGGATGGTCATAGCGCAGATGTCAGATGCCTCATATGATTATAGAAGTTAAAATGGTTTTAATTCTATTTACCAACATAACATAGATCATATTGGGTCACACTGTATAGGAGCTAATCAGAGAATCTTAATGATTAATTATAAATAGGTTATAATTAATATTAAGATGGTTATAATTAATTATATGCGATATGATTAAATTATATATGTCATATAAGATGACAAGCAAAAATAACGGTTGAATTTTTAAACGTATACGATACGTTGTATAAAATCATACCGTAACCAAACCAATACGGCAATATCAAACCCTGAGAAAGATAATTGTCGAGAACAATTATATGTTTATGCATATTTATATATATTTAATTTAGATTTTAATTATTGATTATGATTTTGAATTTGGGATGAAAGTCATTATCAAATTAAAACCTTAATTAAAAAATAATTAAAAATAAATAAATAAAATAAAAATATAATATTATTTTAATATATCGACATAAATAATTTTTTCAAAATATCTTCAAAACCGACTTCAAGAGGGGTAAAAAGGTAAATTCACTTTTTCAAGGGTATTTTGGTAATTGACAACCTCCTCATTTTACTATAAATAGAGGGGTAGAAGGAGAGAGAAAGGAGCACCAAAATCGACTCGTATCTGTTAACTCAGGATCGTATCGATAAATATACTTTCTCTCTTTCTCGTATACGGTTGTTTACGGGATTCGAAAAATAGTATTTTTGTGACAGAAGCGGTATTTCATATTTGAATAACTGCAAGTCACAAAGATATTTTATTTAGTTCGTATCTCGGTGAATAGTGTTTTTGCGGGATATCGCGATTTACGATATTTCTGGCAGAAGAAATAAGCCGCTCTCTCGTCGTCCTGGTGGACATTCGATATAGGTATCAGACGTCTGATACTCCGAGGAAAAGAGCGTCTCAGATTCGACCTTTCGAGTCTTCTGCGATCCAATTCGAATTTGGATCAAGATATTTATGTTATATTAATCTATTTAATTTGTAAGTAGATTAAAGTTTTATAATTCAGTTAAAGAGTAGATCTGTATAGGGGTCAAATAGGATTTTGATGTCAGAGATAAACGGGAGGTGAACACCCTCGGTAGTTTATCTGACATACCTCGTTTAATCTTTGGCTTAAGTTAGACGTAAAATTTTTGTTTTACGGTCTTTCCGCAGCTTAGGCCATTTGACGGATTTTGAACTGTTCGTAACCCAACAATAACATGCATAACAAAGCACTTAACATGCATAATTATTTTTTAGTACAAAATAACATGCAACTGAACTCGAATAACATTCATAACAATATGTTTAACATTCATAAGACGCACATTGACGCACATATCAATATATAACCGCTGTCATAGGTACTGACCAATCGAAATTGAGAAACAAGCACCCACACTTTATATTTTTTGGAAATTTTGTTTATAAAATGAAGAAAAATGTTGTGTTTATATTGTAAATTTTCACATGCAATGTATTTTCATTGTATTTGTATATAAATTTTTGACACTTCTATCTTTATTGAAATAAAAAACGATGTTTATTTAATTTTCACATTTCATATTAAGATAAAATGCTAAAAATTGATAATCTACGCGTCTAAGTTATATAGTATTTATTTAATCTTAACACCAAGTAGGAATTCAATTGCAATTTTCAAAATAATGACCAACAAGCAATTCAATCTCTACTAATCAATTGCTCATAAATGAGAAGATATAAAGAGAAATAGAGAAGAGAAAAGCTCGATGTATTGACAGAGTTCGGCTTGCCCCTTGGCCTAGCCTACGTCTTTGGATTCCCGACACTCCTGCTTCTTGCGGTAAAAAGCCTAATCTGCTCCATTAGACAATTGTCTCTTACAAAAGTGAACACCTCCCTCTTACACACAAAGGATGAGAAGAGAGACCAATAAATACATAAGAAAATAATAATAGAAGAGAATGAATGAGAGCTCTAGATCTAACAATTTTCTACACAAAATTCTAGATTGTTTAGGCCATTTGATTTAGGATTAGAGCAAGTGTTTTTTCAAGGTTCAATAATAGAGCTCAAGAGAATAATGACTGCTGCAAAAGAACGGTTGATATGACAAGTTTTCCACAAAGAAAGAAGAAGGCAACAACCAGTATTTATAGGTATTCGAATCTGACAGATATCTAGGTTTTCATCGCTTAGCGTTATAATGCCATTAATGTACAATTTATACCATTATAATGCCAAACATGACAGAGTCTGGATCGATTGAAATTTGAATCTATCGTTATAATGTCAAGTTGACATTACGTAACAGATACAACAGATTTTTCGGACTTGTGAATTTGAAGCCTACAAGCAAGTATCATTCATTGCGTAATCATGCTTGTGAATTTGACAAGTTTTTGGTAACTAATTATTTATAATTGTACAATGATTATATTAAATTCTTGATGAGTAAGTTCAAATGTTCAATCCAAGCTACTTAATATAATCTTGAAATGAAAATCTAATTAGAGCCACATTTTACAATTTTGCAGTATATTTACGGACATGTCTACTAAAAAAGGATGAATTTAATATTTGAAGCAAATAAAAATATCTGCAAGTGACAAATTTGAAAAAAATAACAAGTATAAATATATATTTTTAAATAGAGTTATAACCGCACTTCTCATCTGCATTCTTTAATTAAATATTAGATGTATTTATTTACATGAGATTGTTTAGATTTAATTATTTATCGACAAAAATGTTTACCTTAACATACCACCTGTGCAGAATATCACAAATTTTATTGCTTGAAAATAATTGGAATATACAACCGTACTTGCGGTTATTCACTATATGCTTAAAAAAGCATCCGTGCATTCAATATATGAAGGTAACACCAAAGGAAATAAAATAATCTAACAAATTAAGCTCAAATTATCAAAGGATCATCAAAATCTTCCTGACGCAGCCACCAAAGGTATAAATGGAATTATTGTTCCATCTGTTGTACCATATGCATTTTGGCTTGTGGCAACCACTGTGTGATTGATTCCAACTCGAGAAAGTATGATTTCTTGAAATGTTAAATCTCTACACGGCGCACTTGCACTGCAATGTAACTTGACTGCCACATCGTTCGTCGAGGTTCCATTGATATCTCTAAATGTTATGTCACTTATAGCCACATCACCTAACTGAAAGGGCAAAAGGGTTGTTTAGTTGCATATATGAAAATGTTCAATTTATTAAGTTGCTTAATTTATCCTTTGATCTAGATATGAAATTCTCAGTATCTTGTTAAATGACCATTACCTCCATTACACCATATGTCTGATCTATTACTATAGGTGTAACAACATCAGCCATTCGTATGCGTTCAAATGTAATATTTCGTGCGAATCCAGACCCTCCCTGTAGATGAAATCAACAATACACAAAAAGTGATGTATGTAACTAAATCCATTGACCTATATATAAATTGTAGATAACACCAAAAAAGAAAAAAAAAAACCAGAACTACAGATATGAAATCAAGTTCAGTACCTGCCATGTCTTAATCCGTAACCCAGTAAGAGCCTGAAAAACGACAGAGTCGTGAACATGGATCCGTTCTACTGTTGCATCTGTATTATCTTTTCCCAGACTTCCTATGCTGTTATATATGGCAATGACAATAAGTTTCCTATCATAACTAAGTAAATATGCAAGAATGATGTGAACCTATAACAATTTGCATCTGTATGTGATACCTGATGCCGTGGCCTGGTCCACATGTAATACCACTTATGTCGGCATCATAGGTGTTTGTTAACATTGCAATGCAATCATCCCCTGTATAGTCATTAGATGAATTTGTCAAATAAAATTGAAGACGCTGACATTAATCGTTTAAAACAAAATCACAACAACAAAAACACTACCAGTTCCAATTGTGCATCCAGTTATTTGCACGTGTTGGCAATCTTGCATGACAATTCCGTCAGTGTTAGGGCTATTACCAGGAGCCGTGATGGTAACACCTTCAACGGTCAAATTATTGCAACCATCGAACACCAAGTGTTTGTCTGGGCTGTTTTTCAGACTTATTTCTTTCACCACTAGATTTTGACAATTTATGAACTCTAATAGCTGAAATGGATGAATAGAGAAACTCATCAGAGGAAATTAGGGAAACAATTAGTAATCAGTACAAATGAAGTACACATTTTTCGAGATTTGATATGAACACTTACATAAGGTCTCATGCATTTCTGCCAAAAAAAAATTAGAAAAGGAAAGCATATTGCAGTTAGGATTAAAAAAATAATTTTATATCGGAAGATATTAATTTTAATCAAGAGAAATAAATTAATTGCTATTTGATAATCAGTCAGTTCACATACAGTTTTATTGAAGCAATCCCACCAAATTGCACCGTTGCCATCAATTGTACCCCTACCATCAACCACAAGGTTGTTGATTGCATGGAAAGTCATGAGATTTGTTGTCTCTGTAGTCCAAATCCAATTTGGTGCTACTATATTTCCAGAAACCTGAATATTTGTCAGAAAATTTTGTTAATAGGATCCATCTTTTTGGCCTATCTAATGAAATATTCGAACTTACTTTTCTTTGTTATAGTATATAATACCTGCATATAGCTCTACAATTTCTTCAAATTATGTTTAAATAGTTTAGAATTTTCCTTGATTAAGTTCATGGAAGGTACTATGCGTCTATAAGCAAAAGGAGGTTAAATTGGACCATCAGCATACGCTCGAATAAACATGTAAATACCTGGATGGTAATGTTAGATTTGCAGGGGCCTTCTAGAAGAATTTTTTTTATCAAGAAGCTATATTTCCCTGATGGAATGAGCAAAGTTGGTTGCCTTACATCCTGACATGCAGCATTCCATGCTTTCAAAAATGCCTGTTTTTCAGACAGTACCATATCAAAACACAAAAAAGAAATTGATCAGTTAATTACTACATGTGGTTTAATTTACAGACCTATAGAGCTGAACCAATTTCCTCCATGTATCAAGATCTAATCATTTTTCGCATTGCATATGCTATGATTTTTATCACCAAACAAATTGCCTGACTAATTTGATGTTTATTGAGAGAGAGAACCTGAGTATCATCTGTTTTTCCATCTCCTACAGCTTTATAATCGACTACATTGAAAATAGGTCCAGCCATGGCCAATTTTATCAGAAAGCACAATACAACTACTGCAGCAGCCACCTGTATCCAAAACCCCCCATCAATCAGCAGCAAATTAAACCAAAAATTCAAATATGGAAGAGAGGAAAGAATGCAAAAAGGTGAGGAAATTAGATAATTGCACAAACCATGTTAGTTATGTTTAGAATTGCTATCTGGTATGTACTTTTTGTGTATAGATTTGCAGTTTTCCTGATGCAACCGATGTCCAGTGACCAGCTTCTTACAGTTACAGCATATATATAGAGGTCAGCGCACTTAGTTTATATGGATAATGGATTGTAATTAATTTTGAGTTCACAACTAATTAGGCACGGATGTAATGCAGTATCTATCAGAATATCTTTTTATTGATTTTCCCAAGTATTTTATTTCCTAATATTTGGGCTGGTTATCAACATGTTTCCAGGTATGTGCATTTACGCTTTTTCAAAATTTTTATTTGCTTCATGGCGTTAGTGTATTTTAATTGATATACTAAAGATTAAAAGTATCATTAACTTTGTAAGGGTAATGCACATGAATGAAAATGGCATTTTTTTGTTAATGAATCGAGGTTTGATGACTGATAAGATTCGGTAGCCACAGAAATGTGTAAATTGAAAAATACAAATAACAAATGGAAGCAAATCAGAAATAAAGATTGATTTAGCTGTATCAATTGAAAATTCACTATTGGTTTGTTCCAAAGAATCAGACATCATGATTGATTTTGTTGCCATTTCAAAACCCCCTGTGATAACAGCTTCCAAGTATTATCAGGATATCATGAACATCTAGAATTTGATAACAATTTTGGAAATTTTGTGAGTAAGAGTAATTTGTGATAAAGATTCAATAAAGGGACGTAAAAATCGCCAGTAAAAGATTCAGTAACTAAATTCAACATAAGAGATGTTCATATATAGAGGTCATAACA
The DNA here is from genome assembly GCA_964058865.1 of Eleocharis quinqueflora. Taxonomy (NCBI): domain Eukaryota; kingdom Viridiplantae; phylum Streptophyta; class Magnoliopsida; order Poales; family Cyperaceae; genus Eleocharis; species Eleocharis quinqueflora. The sequence goes on along the minus strand of CAXKVX010001982.1, from coordinate 1,314 downwards.
CCACAAGTAATGAAAGAATTAGATAAATTGATATCATTCTCTCGGATTCCAATTATCCATTCCAACAATTCAGAACTGTCTCTAATATCCTCTCCAGTTACTTCGTCTCCATTCCTGATTTGTCTGGTCCTACTTGCCAGTCTATACTAAGCAATAGCAACACAACTCCTGTGTTGTATTTCGCTCTCGTTACTGCCATCTGGGACCCCCTCGGTGTTTTTATTCCTTAACAGGCCTAACTGGGCCCAAATCAAAAGGGCTCGCGCCACAGGCCTAACTGGGCCCAAATAAAAAGGGCTCGCGTCTTAGAATTGAACCACTGCTAACGTCTAAACCGTTTGATTTGCATCAAAGTTTGCAAACTTATAAAATGTTGGGCCTTCCTCGGATTTGGTCTGTGAATGGACACGAACTCTGACTCTGAACTCGCAAAAGAATGGAACTTTCTCGATTTCAATTTATTTTCGACATTTATTGTTTTCAGAATGTTTCCTGCGGAATTTGAGCATGTGTTTCTTCGTAATAAATTTTATTTTAATTTCACTTATTTGATTGGTTTATAAAGAAGATTTTGTAAAAGAAAAAACAAATCGCATTGGAATATAAATTGGATTTTTCGATTCCAAATTCTCGTAGCTTGTGAGATGAAGGGAAACGTACTGGGACTACAAGCAATGCCTAAGTAAAGCATATGTAAAATTTTGTGTGCTAGAAACTTGTTTCTCTTAAGAATATAATAAAACCATTATTTACAGATGAAAATGATAATGAAACGAATGCATAAATTAGCTTATAAGTTATAATGTTTCATTAAGAAAAGTGAACAATAAAAGAAACCATTTGTACCAGTTCCAATTATGCTTCTTGTGATTTGAATGTTTTGAGTTTTCATCATGATTTAGATATGATTTAGACAAGCTGATCCAATTGTGTGTGGAGCAGTTGGAAAATAACATGTCTCATGACACGGTGTTAAAAACTCTAATATTGGCTGATCAGCATAACAGCGTTGGCACTAGGCTTAAATACATGTGTCTTGAATTTGCTTCTGCTCCAACGAATTTCATCCATGCAGCCCGAACAGAGGAATATTGCGAAATTATGCAAGGTGGTTGAGAAGCGCTCAACTCGTATGGTTCGTGGAAGATGTTTACTGGAGGGGTACAGCGGAAGGCTCTGGGAGGGGGAGTAGGAATTAGTGAAGAATTGAAGACTGATTAGGGGATAGCATGGATGCATGCTGCGATGGATTCAAAAAAGAACTTTGGTTAATGCTGTTTTGCAAATAAGTGTTAGTCTTTCATTCATTTATCT
>CAXKVX010001981.1:0-45517 GCA_964058865.1 Eleocharis quinqueflora | reverse complement strand
GTACTTCATTAGTATGTTAAACCATTGGTATTCAACGAACATGAAAGGCAACTCATGAGCTATGATCATCTTGGCAATTATCTCTCTGCACTTCATTTGATCATAACCCCCACTGTCTGTAATTAACCCATAATCTACTTGATTGCTGTCTTGAAAGTTAAGTGTACCTTTGGTTTTTCCTTTGGCAATTTGTATGGCATGACATGATCTAATATGCCTCAAAAGAGGAGTAGTACTTCCTGTTATGGTCAACGAATACAATACTTTGCAATAATTACATCTTGCCTTGCGCTCGCCTCCTTCATCTTTCTTGTTTTCTTTGATGTCCACCTTGGTGAAATACTTCCAAGCTTCTGAATTCTTTTTGCGCCCGCCTTTCGACTTTCTTTCCACTTTCTTCACCTGTTACAGCCAAGGTAAAACCTGTTAGACTATTACATATTTTTTCATTGGTTATTTTCTAAAGCTGTTGCTAATTTGTTCTAAAATAGATGCTAAACAGATGCATTTACCTTCTTCAATTGTTGCATCCACCATATAGTCAACATCTTTGGCCTCGTCTTTATTGGCTTCATTTTCACTTTCAACATCTATATCTATAATATCATCTGCTTGCAATTCATTTTCTGGTACTTCAATAGGATACGAAGGAGTTTCTGACATCTTGCAGGACCTACATTAATATGAAATCAAAATAAGAATAAGAAATCAGAATCAAAGTAGTGTATCCACTACAATCACTGTAATCGGAACTGAAATCAAAATAAGAATAAGAAATCACTGTAATCGAACTGAAATCAAAATATGAAACATATTGCATGAAATTTTCAGACTGTAATCGGAAGAATTAAATCACTGTAACCTAACTACCTAAGTATGAAAATGATTCATACTGCAATAGCTGAGCAAATATGAAACATACTTACTATCAGAGTTACCAATGAACTGGTATGCAACCCGTGTTACCTATCAGAAACCTATGTTACTATCAGAGTTACCTATGAAACCTAAGTTGCTGAATCCCAAATATGAAATCAAGAAGTATGTGCAGTTTCATCAAAATCTTGAAGCAGAAGGTCTGGTTTGCTCATGACAGGCACTTTTTTTCTCCGAAAACCAAGGCTAAGCAAACAGAAAACCCAGGGCTAAGCAAATAGAAAACCAACGGCTGAGCAAACAAAAAACTAAGGAGTACAACTGTACAGGAAACCAAGGAGTACAGAAAACCAACGGTTCAGCAAATAGAAAACCAAGGAGTACAGAAAATGAAAATGAAATTTTTGCCGAACCTAACAAAGAAAACAGAAATGCATCTCGTCGGAAGTCTGGTGAAGTCTGGTTAGACGCTTAGGCGAAGAAGGGCACCTCGTCGGGATTCTACCATGTCAGACTGTCTGCTGTCAGCTAGGCAAAGGCAAAGGGAGGAGGAGCGTCGCGCATCGATTGTCGAGAGTTGTCTCGTCTCAGTCGGCTGTCGAGAGATCGAGAGATCTACAGAAGTACAGATCGAGAGATCGAGATATCGACAGATCGTCAGATCGACAGATCAGAGATCGAGTGGCTGAAGAAGAAAATAGGGTTTTGGTTTTGGAATCTTAGGGTCGGCTACTCGGCTGAAGAAGAAAATAGAGAAGACGGGGATGCCAGGGTTTCGCTCACAGTTCACATACATATATATCAATAGAATAGACGGTCCTGATTTTATCAAGATTCGAACTCTATCAGTTCGCGAACTGATTCGAACGAACTGGACTAAGTTCGAGTTTGATTCGAAACGTGTTCGAACTAGTTCGATTCGATTCGAAACTTATTTCGAACTGATTTCGAACGAACTAATTTCAAACTTTTTTCGAATCGAATCCGAACGAACTACGAACTTCGAATTTTTCTTGCAGCCCTAATTCGGATATATGGGGTGCAAATATACAAATCGGCGAAGTCAGATCAGATCATCGAATCCTCCGAGAGAAAAAGCACATGGTAAGAAAAGACCCATTCTTCTGCATGCGCAAAAGTCTCTTATTTCTTAATGTAACGCACGTAGGGATATGTCATGAATTCTTAGCTCATGGTATGGCTCACAGCCGGTCATGGGCGGATTCGGAGTTTTCGTCAGGGAAGGACAAGATTTATAAATTTTTTTCAGGGGGGCAAAATAACACAGATTTTCAAATATACATCGTTATTTCGTAAAAAAATTGGCAAATCTTACAAATACACTGAATTATTTTGCAAATTTTTTTTCCGGAGGGGGGGCACTTGCCCCCTCTGGGGCTACTTACATCCGCCCCTGCGGCCGGGCTCTATCAACTTTATTCTGATTCGTCCCTTACTAATAAATAGTAAGGATCAGATCTTTCAAACTCTTAATACAAAAAATATAAAAAAACAAAACAATATATATAAAAAGAAAAAATGATAATAGAAAAATAATAAATCATTTGAGCTATTATTCGGCCCTTCATAAACCTGGCGCCTTAAGTCAAGAAAGTCTGATAAGGATCGAGTTTTAAAAGGACCGGTCCTCTTCCCACACAAAAAAAAAATCCATTATCTAGTCCCTATAAAGCCCTTTTTAGATTTGTCTCTTATCGACTGTCTTGTAGGCCCTCTAGATGCCGCCCTTCTAAAGTCCAGCCGACCCTCAGAACTACCCTAAACGCAAGGCTCTTAGCCTGAACTTTTTAAAATAGGAGTCTTTTGTCTTCAATACAGATGTTCATTGGAAAGTTTGATGTGAACCGAAAAATATTTTTTTAAGTACAATCCATTTGTTTATGTTGAAGAAAAATCAAACAAATCAAATAATTGTAATGATCGCAAATGATCAATTACAAGAACAAATGGAAGAAATGAGGCAAGAATTGGAAAAGATAACGAAATTGGGTTAAAATTGCTTTATTCAACAACTCAGCTAATTGTAGCTAGAGTAAAGATAAAATTTGAGAAGTTTGGCTAATTTCATTGCTAACTCACAAAAGAACAGACAATGGCCTTATATACATTTGGCCAATTACACCAAATTGCAATTAATAGAAAAATAGGAACTAAAATGAAAAATATTCTATAGCTGGCCAGCATTGTAACGAACTCTCTCTCTCTCTCTCTCTTCTAACGACCTACATTTCCCTTCTTCATTTCATTCAACTGGAGCTCTCCCTTCTGACATATGAAACCCAATTGCAGTGTCTCTATCTCTTCTTTTATATCTTGGGGTGGCCCATTATGATTATTTATGCTTTGGCCCAATGCTCTTCCCTCCTGCCCATTAGCCAGTTCGAATTTAAAGGCTAATTGAATCTGATTCAGCTCAGCTGCTGACACTGGCCTCTCCTCCAAATTCAGCTTGTCCTCAAGCTGATTAAATGAAAATTGCTTCTTTAGCTCACCATAATCTTCCCATGTAGCCTCCTCCTCCTCTGACAAATTCGACCACTTCACTGAAATTTCGGCTATTGCAGCATTACCTTTTTTTAACCAACCTATGACCCAGTATAGCAATCAGTTCAATTTTGAGTTGGTCTTCTGGTCCCACCAATGGCAACTGAGGGTTAAGCTTGATTGTTCCACCTATCTTCTTCTTAAGCTGAGAAACATGGAACACAAGCTGTATCATGGACCCTGGATTCAGATTCAGCCTATATGCCACTCCTCCAATCTTTTCCATTATCTCAAAGGGGCCATAGAATTTGGGGCTAAGCTTTGGGCAGTGTTCTTTCCTTTTCATTGAAGTTTGCCTATAAGGTTGCAATTTCAAATACACCCAATCTCCTTTGGAAAAACTCCTTTATGTCCTTTTCTTATTGGCAAAGTGGACCATCCTTTCTTGTGCCTTGAGAAGATGTTCTCTTAGCAGCTTGGGTGTTTTCTGCCTCTCAGCCAACAATGTATCCACTGCTTCATTGTTACTCTTTGGAACTAAGCCCAAGTGTAGATGAAGGGGTGTATAGCGATACAAAGCTTCAAAGGGAGTCATCTTGGCAGCTGTGTGAAAATTGGTGTTGTACCAAAATTCTGCTAGGGGTACCCATTTAGCCCAATGTTTAGGTTGTTGGAATGTCATGCACCTGAGATAAGTCTCGAGGCACTGATTCAACCTCTCTGTCTGCCCATCAGTCTGAGGGTGGTAAGAGGTACCAAGGTTGAGTTTGATTCCCAATTTATCCATCAGTTCCCTCCAAAAATTACTCACAAATATTGGGTCCCTATCAATAATAATTTTCATTGGCAGGCCATGCAGCTTTTAAATAGTATCAAGGAAGAGTTAAGCTACCTCTTTGGCTTTGAAAGGTGAGACATTGTGCTCAAATGGCAGAACTTGGTGAATTTGTCAATAATCACCAAGAGTACTGTTTTTCCCTCACTTTTAGGGAGCCCTGTGATGAAGTCCATGCTAATAATTTGCCAAGCCCCTAATGGCATAGGTAAGGGTTGCAAGAGACCTGGAGAAGCAACATGTTCTCCCTTGTTCATTTGGCAAATCTCACAAGTGCTCACATGCTCAAACACCATGTCCTTCAGCCTTGGCCAATAAAAAACCTTCTTTACCCTTTGATAGGTGCCTAAAATGCCAGAATGGCCACCAATACTTGAGTCATGCAATGCTTCAATCATTTGCTTCCTCCACTCACCAGTTGTCCTTACATAAATTTTATCATGTCTCCTGATAATGCCCTTATGGACCAAAATACCCTCTCCCATTGGTAACCCTTGTTGATGCAAGGATAAGATTTCTTTAGCCCAATCATCCACCCAAATGTGGGCCATTATTACTTCACTATTATCCCTCAACTCCTTGACCACATTGACTTGTTGACACAAAGCCACACTGGCTTCTTCTGATTGCACTTATAGTTTGACCATTTTGCCGCTTTGTTCAAACTCAATCAATTTCTGCTGCCAATCTATTTTCATAGGGCCTAATTGAGCCAACCAATTAACCCCAAGTATTACATCATACCCTTGAATAAGCAACATTCTAAGATCACTACAAAAATCATGGCCTTGTATAGAAAAAGTGAGGGACACACACTTAGAGTATGTAACCATCTTGCTGCCATTGGCCACCATAACAATCATGGGTATCGTTTGCACTATCTTGCACGGATGCCCTTGCAGAATAGTAAGATCAATGAATCTATGGGTACTACCACTGTCCACTAAAGCAAAGATAGGTAGAGTGCCTATGTGACCTTTAAACCTCATAGTGTTAATTGGAGGTAGACCTGAAGATGTATGCATCGAAACTACAGTTTCTTCTGCTATGGTGGGCTGATCTTCATGACCAAGGTGATTGTTTGGGTCATGAACTAAATCCTCCTGCTTTTGTTCAGTAACTTTATCACCTTCTAGCATTTGAATTCTCAGTTTGCATTGATGCTCAGGAAAATACTTTTCACCACATTTATAGCATAGCTCTATTGCCTTTCTTTGATCAAAAAGGGAATTCTTAGTAATAGTATTGGATTGGTTTACCCTTTGCTCACCAATTTTACCCCCTTTGTCTGAGTATCCTTTGTAATTAGACTAAGATGTGGGCAGTGGTGGTTTAGAGGAATGTTTCAACTTTCTCATCTGAGATTCAATTACAGTCTCCATGTGAACGACATACTCCAAGACCTCCTCAAGGGAAGTTGGCTTAAAGATCTTGAGATAGGGTTTGATTTCCTCTTTTAACCCCATGATGAATGCATCAGTGTAGTCGAGGTCTGAGAGATTTCTATTCTCTAACTGCAATTTGGCTTTAATCTTTTCAAATTGATCCATGTATAGTTCAATTGAACTGGTCTGGTTAAGGTTCTTAAGATATTCCAATGCATTTAAACTACTCCCTTTTTTGAACCTTTTAATCACCAATGTAGTAAAGAGGTCCCATTATGGTGGATCATGTGCCAGAATATAACCTTCATATCACTCGCAAGCTCTCTCCCTGAAGTGGAGGGTAGCTAATGTTGTCTTAAAACGATAAGGTACATTATATAGATCAAAATAGGAAGTACACTTCCTAGCCCATTCCATGGGATTATCTCCTGTGAAGGAGGGACAATCTGACTTTGGGAGGAAGTATTTGTCAGCAGCACCAAGGACAGTATTACCTCCAACTGGTCGAGCAGCTCGATGTGTGCAGAGTGTATTAACGAGATCTGGATCATTCACTTCTTCAGGATCTAAGTTTTTGCTGTGACCCCGTAATAATGCTTCCCATTTCACATCCATTGCTGACAACTTCTCAGTGAAGCTCAGATCTAATCTGATACAAGACTCATCAATCTTATTATCCACTTCTCGTAACAGTAGCTCTTGAGACCGAGCTTCCTTCAAACGCAAGTTCTCCATTGCTGCCTTGAATCGACGATCAAGGTCAGCTCTCATTTGAGTTAATTGTGTAGCTAGATCCATGGCTGCACTTTGACGAGTGTGTGGCATACAATTTGCAAGATATGAACCCCAACGATGGATCGTGAGGCTCTGATACAAATTGTGATGATCTCAAATGATCAATTACAAGAACAGATGGAAGAAATGAGGCACGAATTAGAAAAGATAACGAAATTGGGTTAAAATTGCTTTATTCAGCAACTCAGCTAAATGTAGCTAGAGTAATTACAAAGATAAAATTTGAGAAGTTTGGCTAATTTCATCGCTAACTCACAAAGGAATAAATAATGGCCTTATATACATCTGGCCAATTACACCAAATTGCAATTAATAGAAAATTAGGGATTAAAATGCAAAAAACCTTCAGCTGGCCAGCGTCGTAACAAACTCTCTTTCTCTCTCTCTCTTCTAACGACCTGCCTTTCCCTTCTCCATTTCATTCAACTGGAGCTCTCCCTTCTGACATATGGGACCTAATTGTAGTGTCTCTATCTCATCTTTTATATCTTGGGCGGCCCGTTATGATTCTTTTTGCTTTGGCCCAATGCTCTTCCCTCCAGCCCATTAGCTAGTTCGAATTTAACGGCTAACTGATTCTGTTCAGCTCAGCTGATGACAATAATTCATTCAAACGAATTACAAACTAAATGAAATATGATATATTTTAATTTGTATAAGATCTACTTTTCCCTGCTCAATCGCCGCGGGGCTCGCTCCGAAGTAGTTTGTATTACCTGCCACTCAAGCGTCGTTAGGCTTATCATTAGATTGCTCGCTCTTTAGATGGCTCTTTGCTTTTTTTTACCTTGTTTCAGGTCTTAAAACCGAAACAAGAACTACTCGAAACCAATGCAACTACTAGGGAACTCCACTTTCAGCATCTAACTCAACACAATTAACTAACTTAATGTAAATGATCCAATGTACTACTAATAATACAACTTGATAATTTTTATGTTAATGTTTTTTTTTTTGGAAAATAGCCTAAACCCTGAAATGGGGAGCCTGCTTTCATTGCTTTTTGAAAGCTCAAAATGTATATTATACAAAATTGAGTATATGAAATTTATACTCTTTAAAACCTCTTAGCAAGTGAACTACTTGCTTAGAGCTGACATCATGAACAACCAGGAAACATGACAAAAAATCCTATTAGTATCAGATTTGAAGCCTCTGATTTCCTACTTATTGATGAAAATGAATCAAAACAAATTTTAACATAGCCATCATCAACAACCCATCCCTCCATGTGCAGAACAAGATCTAAATTGTGTCCAGCAGATCACAATATCTGGAGGTTGCTGAAGCACCATCTCCAGACACACTTCGGGGATCTGATACAGCTTGTTTGGTACTCTCCTGCCTGAATCCTCTTGCAAATTGGTGTTCCATGGTTGTGGAGATCCATGTCTAGGCATGAAACTCATGCAAAATTATAAGATATAATAATACATTAGAAGGAATATCAGCTGAATTATAAGATATAATACCATAGAAGCAATTCTCATCAGTAAGTCATCAAGATAAAAAATCGATTAAGAAAATTGAGTATTGAGTTTACATCCTATAGTCTAAAGATAATTTACTCTCTCACAGCAGAAAATAGAAGAGAATAAATAAATATACAACTAGTACAAATCATAAAAAGAAAGAAAGAAGGACTAAATCAAGAATCAAGATGAATTTCTTCTTTGATCCTCTTCAAAATCTTTCAATCTCTCTCTCTATCTCTTCCTCTTTTACTCAACTATTCTCTCTGAAAAGTTTCCTAAAAAACAAGCATAAAAATGAAGCCTTCTCCTTATGAGGGGATATGGAGTTTTTTTTAAATCAACTAGTAGTTCAAAGTTCAAATATGTATCAAAGGGTGTCAGTTATGTGCAAAGAAATTCATATAATTACCAAAATACACAAGATGGATCGAAATTGCAGCCTACAACACTCCATGTACCCTTGGGAATCGGGTAAGAAAACTGGCTAAGTATCCACACTAAGTCCCTTCTTGCTCCAGTGACATTGTAGCCTGCAAATGCTCCCAAATTGCGCTACACAACATTTCGTGTTTTCGCAATAGTTTCTTCATCCAGATTATGGTTAAGTGATTCAAAATTCGTTGTGCAGCTAAGAACAAGATCTACAACCTTGAATTATAATCGTTCATATTTCATTCTTGATTATTGCTTGAAAATTAAAAAAAATTAGGAAAGTATCTTGAACTCGTACAAAACAAAGGCAAATAAAACTAAAACTACAAATTTTGATCAAATCTCACAAAGGAAATCCTAAACTTTATATGTATGATTTACATTTATCAAACTCCTTTAAACTTAGTTTTACTTGACCTCAAGCAAATTTGAACTCACGGAAATCATACTAGTTCTTTGGAAATTAACAAAATTTATCTAAACATCAATTTTAAGCGGTAAATTGGAAGAACTTATAACTTGGTTAAAAGAAAGGTAATTGATATCAATTGGAACCTAGAAATAATGATTTAGTTTGAAACTATAATTGATCGGAATTCTCTTTGTAGTCTTCTTCACCTCTCAAACACACAATTTTTGTTTTAAATAAACAAAGAAAGTGAAGAAGTTTCTAACTACAAGCATTTTTAAAAATGTTTTTGGAAAAGCTAATTTAATTAGCATGCTAAATAATCCCTATGTCCAAGACTTTGGTAGTTTTATAGAAATAGGTCATTACTGCTGCTCAAACAATGACTTTGGTAGTTTTATAGAAATAGGTCATAACGCAAGAATTAGAGTTATAACGTTAGATGGTTGTTGTATTCAAAATGAATTTAAAAATAGAAAATGGACAAATAAAATTTCAAAACATCAAGAATATGTCTTAAATATCATTTAAGTTTATGAATATAAACTTTAATTGATCAAAAATATTGTTTTGATTAGTAGCAAAATATTCAAACAAGAAATTCCAAAAACTTAGAGTTATAATGCTAGAATTAGAGTTATCTAAGTTGAATTCCATAAACTTAGAGTTATAATGTTACATTTAGAGTTATAGCGATAAGTTGGAGTTATAACGCTAGAATTAGAGTTATAACGCCAGATGGGAGTTGTGGTAAAATTTGGTTAAGTCCTAAAAGTTTCTGCATGAGTTTGGGATAGCGTTATAATGCTATTTTTAGCATTATAATGCTAGAAAAATTCCTAACAGTCAAATTTTTGGTCCTGACATGACTTAGTGTTATAATGGTATAATTATTGCATAAGATAGCATTATAACGCTATATAAAAGTTGTACGATCAAAATCCAAGGGTCAAATTATTTGTCCTCACTCAAGATAGCGTTATAACGCTATGATTTACACATGAAATATCGTTATAACACTAGTTTTTGCAGAAATGCTTTTGGCCAGGATTGAACCCTATATAAACCTTTCTTCTCTAATAATTGAAGCTGCTGAACTATTCTATTCAATCAACATCATTACCAGCAACCTTAAGCTTTAAACCTATAACCAAATCCTTGCTCTTAATCCCAAGTTTAATTAGCTAAATCTAATCTAAGAATTATAAAGAGTTATTTTGTTTGAGTGATTATCTTTGTTTATCATCCAATTAGCCAATTGTCTATTTGATTGTGAGTGTATGTGTAGTCTTGAGTTCCACCGCTGTGTGTAAGTGAGCTCAAAATAGTCGGCTCGATTCTCCATCAGCGTGTGTAAGCGAGATAGAGTTTGGCGACGTGTTAGGATTGGAGGCTCCACCAGTGTGTGTAAGAGAGCCCCAATTCCGAACTTGTACATTAAACTAGCAAGTTTTTGTTTAGTGGAGCGGACCGAGCTTGTTACCACAAAAAGCGGGGACGTCGGGGACTCGGAGATGTAGGCATTACCGTTGTGCAAGTTGAACTTTGTCAACACTTGATTGAGCCATTTCTCTTTCCTTATCTCTATTTACTTTTGCTCAATTTAATTAGTTTAATTGCTTGATTTGTTAATTATAAATTGAATTGAGTTGTGTTGAATTGCTAGAAATTGATAGGCGAATTGAATTGCTAGTTTAGTGCTTGATTGTGTTTTTTTCCATAATTTGTGAAATTTGCAATTAGGTCCCTATTTGGTTGAACCGACCAAAATTTAGTTAAGTACCTAGTCCCTTAGGTTCTACAAAGTGGTATCAGAGCAAGTTGAGGTTGCTAATTAATTGTTGTTAATTGCAAGTAAAGATCCAATTTTTTTGGCAACTTATAGACCCATTTATCTATTCCCGGTATTAGGATTTGATTGTAAAAATTTTGGGTATTGGAAACTTAGGATGATCAAATATTTAAATCTCCTTGATCTTTGGTATTTGGTCACCATTAGATACACACTGGAATATGACCCTAAAACAAACGAATTGACCAATAGTTCGTTATTAAAGAAAAAGAAAAATGACCATGCGGTTAATGCAAATTTAGCATCAATACATGAGTCAATTGTGCCAATTCTAGGGGAGTCAACCAATGTCTACGACATGTGGCATACATTGCTTAAAAAATATGAAGGCAATGCATTGCTTAAGACATGTACACATTGGTTGACTCCCCTAGAATTGCAATTCGAGATCTTTAGAATCGGAGAAAACGAGTCAATTGAGGACATGTACACACGTCTTACAATTATAAATAACGAACTTATTGAAATAGTTGATCCCATGGAGCCATACAAGATTGTCACCAAGCTCATAAGGGTCATGCAATGGAGACCTTCATGGAGAGCATATATGAGTTAGTTAGAGGCCATGAACAATGCTAGAGAAGTCCCCTTCACACCCGAATAAGTGTATTAATTTCTCAAAATCTATGAGGAAATCCTTCGGCAACTTGGGGAACATGATCATTAATCCAAAACCATAGCATTGTCCGCTCAAAACTCTAGTCATTACCAAGCCTCCACCTCCAACCAAGATCACCATTACTAATCCTCCACCTCCAACCAAGAATTCCAATTTGTTTCACCCTTTTAAGACTTTGGGATAGATGCAAGTAAAGACATCCCCATTCTCATCAAGTTGCTTGAAGAGACGTTCAACAATAGGGGAGCATCAAGTGGAGGACATCAAGGGGATGATCATCATGCCTACGTTGCGTTGGTGGATGAAGGGAAGATCAACTTGGATGCCATCATCTTCAAGTACAACCGATGGACGAAGAGCAACCGGTAGAGGAAGCATCCAAGGATGAAGCTAGCACATCCACCTTTAATGAAGAGGCTAAGGTATCTCTAGACCCTAAGCCCGTTGAGGTTACTTTTGTGTAGGGTTTAAATCCGATAATGAATCGGATGATGATTGTGATGATACAAGTAATGTGTCAAATGAGGAGAACTTTAAATTGCTAGATTAAACAAACTCCTCATTGAATCAAACCAAACCCTCATGAGTAAAGATTGCACAATTAGGGGGTTAAATAATAAAATTCTTGAGCTTGAGTCTGAGGCAAACAAAATTGAAATTGAAAATAAGACCTTGAAGTCCTCTTGTGCTTTAAGCAAAAACAAATTGAACTTGAGCAAAATATTTGAGGAACAAAAGCCTCATGACAAGAAAGGGATGGGATATGAAAGGGGTTCATCTTCTTCTTTGCCATCCAAGAAACCCCAAAGCCCTAAATTTGAGGAAAAACAAATGGGTAAGGATAACAAGGGCAAATGTGCAAAATATCCAAAGAGGAGTAATGTACCAAATCATGCATTTAGGTATCGGTTTAACAACGAAGCATACCAAATCTAAACCGGTACCTAGGTATTTCAAACCATCTTGGTCCAACAATGCTTACTATAGGGGACCAAATGGGTGGGCATATGAACCGAAAGGTAATATTAATGCCCAACATGGTGCAAGACACAATAAAAAACTAAAGATTGTGTCTCAACCAAAGCATGTGCCTAAGACAAACTTCAATTTTGCGTACCAATCGAACAACAAGGCACAAAAATTGAGAAACGATTACCACATTAGGTTTGTGAAGGCAAACACATTGTTAAATGCAAATGGTAATCCTCTCACAAGTGCCATATGCAACTATTGATGCAAACATGGCTATATTTCACTAGAGTGCACCCTTAGGAAGGGAAGCAACCAATCAAAGGTTGCTTGGGTGCCAAAAGGGCAAACCAAGGTGATTTGAGAATTAGACCTCCAATACTAATTGACACATATTTAGGGGGAGCAAATTTGGATGAATTGTGCCTTATAAAACTCAAACAAACTCATACAAGTGTTAGCCCTAATTCCATAATATGCTTCTGCAAAACATTCTAAAACTTGTACTTGGGGCTTAATGAATTTGGAAAATGCATAAATTGAGGGGGAGCCTTGTTGCTCAATTATAATTGTGCATAAATTGAGGGAGAATTATCAAATTGAGGGGGAGCTATGTTTTTCAATTGAAAATTTTCAAAATGCAAACTTTTGTTCGATTTCCAAAAAGGGGGAGAAATCATATGTTCCATATTGAATTTAAATAAAAATTATATTTTGGCACATATGTTTGAGGTTTTGCAAATCAATAAAAGGGAGAGATTGTTGGCTCAAACAATGTCTTGTATTTATTGATTTGCAAAATGATCTTGAATTTTACAAAACTTTGTCTTTTGAGAACTTTTGTAGGAAATCTTCAAGAGAAGTTTTGAGGCTTCAAACGATCTCCGATGGGTCTAAAAGTAATCTAATATGGGAAAAGCCCATATTGGCTGTAGATTTCATCACGAGCTTTCCAATGCCATGAAAAATACTGAAATCGGAGTTATGAGTCAAAAGTTATGATCGTTTGAAGCTCAAGACAATCAAGCATGACCTAAGATCAAGATCAAGATGAAGACTTGCTTAGGTTAATTAGATTTTAGTTTATTTAAATTTAGGATTGAAAAGAGTAAGGAAATACCTACCAAACAGGCCAAAATCAAACCAACGCATCATAGCATTATAACGCCAGAGTTGGCGTTATAATGCCATATACCTGATTTCTCAAAATGGTTTCAATAAAGTATCAAGAAATCAAGAATATGTCTTAAATATCATTTAAGTTTATCAATATAAATTTTATTTGATCGAAAACATTATTTGGATTAGTAGCAAAATGTGGAAACCAAAAATTCCAGAGACTTAGAGTTATAATACTAAAATTAGAGTTATAATGCTAAGTAGAGTTATAAGCTAGAATTAGAGTTATAACACTAGATGACTGTTGTGTTCAAAATGAATTTAAAAATAGAAAATGGACAAATAAAATTTCAAAACATCAAGAATATGTCTTAAATACCATTTAAGTTTATGAATATAAAATTTAATTGATCAAAAATATTGTTTTGATTAGTAGCAAAATATTCAAACAAGAAATTCTAGAAATTTAGAATTATAACGCTAAAATTAGAGTTATAACGCTAAGTTAAATTCCAGAAACTTAGAGTTATAATGCTAGAATTAGAGTTAAAACGCTAAGTTAATTAGAGTTATAACACTAGAATTAGAGTTATAATGCCAGATGGGAATTGTGCCAAAATTTGGCTAAGTCCTAAAAGTTTCTGCACGAGTTTGTGGTCCTGACCTGACTTAGCGTTATAACTGTATAATTAATGCATAAGATAGCGTTATAACGCTATATAAAAATTGTACGATCAAAATCGAATAGTCAAATTATTTGTCCTCACTGAAGATAGTGTTATAATGCTATGATTTACACATGAAATAGCGTTAATTATACGCTAGATTCTGCAAAAGTTATTTTTGCCAGGATTGATCCCTATATAAACCTTTCTTCTCCAATAATTGAAGCTGCTGAATTATTCTATTCAATCAACACCATTACCATCAACCTTGAGCTTTAAAAATATATCCAAATCCTTGCTCTTAATCCCAAGTTTAATTAGCTAAATTTAATCTTGGGATTATAGAGAGTTAGTTTGTTTGAGTTATTATCTTTGTTTATCATCCAATTAGCCATTTGTCTATTTGATTGTGAGTGTGTGTGTAGTCTTGAGCTCCACCGGTGTGTGTAAGTGAGCTCAAGATAGTCGGCTCAATTCTCCATCGGCATGTCTAAGCGAGATAGAGTTCGACGACGTGTTAGGATTGGCGGCTCCAGCGGTGTGTGTAAGAGAGCCTCAATTTCGAAGTTGTACATTAAACGCAAGAAGCGGGACCGAGCTTGTTATCACAAGAAGCGGGGGCACCGGGGACCCAGAGACATAGGCGTGGCCATTGTGCAAGCCGAACTCCGTCAACATTTGATTGAGCCATTTTTCTTTCCATATCTCCATTTACTTTTGCTTAATTCAATTGGTTTAATTGCTTGATTTGTTAATTGTAAATTGAATTGAGTTGTGTTGAATTGCTAGAAATTGATAGGCGAATTGAATTGCTAGTTTAGTGCTTAATTGTGTTTTTTCCATAATTTGTGAAATTTGCAATTAGGTCTCTATTTGGTTGAACCGAGCAAAATTTAGTCAAGTACCTAGGCCCCTAAGTTCTATAATTACTTCTATTAATTCCATAAGCACCCTAACTATGGAAAATTTTACCCAGAACCAACAAGTTATTGTGATACCTTGGACTTAACAAATCCTGAATTTATCTCCCAATCTTACAAGTGACAATCAATGACAATAAATCCTTTTAAAAATAAAAAAATAGTTAAGGATATAGACTGTGCCTGATGCTTGACTTTTAAATTGTGCATCTGACTGTTTTGGCTCGCTCATTTTTCCACTCATTCTTTTGTTTTGGTTGTTTTTATTTTGTTTTGTTTTATGTGATTCATACAAATATTTAATCCTAAGGACTTCAATCTTTCATGGAGCACACTCTTTTCATCTTGCACCTTTGATTGATTAAGTCTAATTAGAAAAAAATTATGAGTCTCGCACAAAGTCTCCGACGGGCACAAAAGCCTTTCGAAAACTCTTGGCCTTGCGCGTTTGAGACTTAATTGTCAACATGTAAAACATTTTCTTTATTGATGTCCATAGGTACCGAGGTATCATAACTCAAATCGGAACAAGAACCTTTTTGAAATACTTATGGGTTTATAAAAGTAAAACAGATAATTCCTAACAAAGTATTTAATAAAGCTGAATAAAAAAATCCAACAATCAGAGGTTGTCTAACATGCTAGTCTCTCTCTAAAATGATTTTTTTATTTTTCACATTTTTTGTTTTTTATTTTTTTTTTGGATTTTTCAAAGAAAGTTTTTTATGCAAAATATTATTTTAAGTAAACATGCAATTTATTCCTAAATGCCAAAAAATTGTGCATATATTACTAAGGTCTCCAATACATTTTGTCAAAGATTTTTAAATGTGCCCAAAATTCATCAATCATTTAAGATGCAAATCACAGTTTCACCCATATGTAAAGCAAAGCTAAATTAAGTTAAGTCACATCACTACTAGATACAATTTCATCTAAATATCCCCTAAGCTTAGATAATTACAATGACATCGCTGCAATGCCAAACAAAAAAATTAGAAGAAATATGGAAAGAACTCACTAAATGATGTGGTGAGGTGCACAATGGTACTATGTGTTTGATGAAACTCTTCTTTGATTTGACAATTTGGAAAATAAATCAGTACTAATCTTGCACAATTGACTTTTGGTGAGATGGAGGTTTATACATGTATAATTTGATGTAAAAGGCTTCATATTGCATGTACAAGTCATGATGATCAAGTAGACGCCAAGTGCAAGAAAAATAGGGAAATATAGAGGCTAGATCGAGCTTTGTGTTACCATAACGCAAAGGAACCCGCCACAATAGGTTCCCAACCCATCACAATGGGTTCCCAACCCGTCACAACGGGTTACCAACCTGTCAAAATAGGTTGAAGGGGAGAAGAGCCAGAAGACAGTGCAAATGAGGAGTTTGACAGAGTCTTGCGTTGTTGTAACACATGCCTAACCCATCACAACGAGTTGACAACCCATCACAACGGGTTGACAACCCGTCATAACGGGTTCCTGTCAAGAAGGGCCTAAAGTCATCCAAAGATACAAACAAGGGCAAAACTGAAAAGGTGCCAACCTGCCACACGAGTTCTGTAACGAGTTGCATAATTCTGTAACGGGAGCAGTCCTGATCAAGATTTCAAGACTCCAAGATGTGCGCAGTCTATATATACTTGGGGGATACGAACCAGAAACATCAAGAAAGACCTCTCCAAGTTTACAAGCACTCAATTGAGCATCAGAATGAGTACAGTAGCCTTCTCCTTCAACATCCGCACTCAATCACCATGCCTCCACCTCCAATCAAGATTACTATCATCAAACCTCCACATCCAACCAAGATTACTATCATCAAACCTCCACCTCTAACCAAGATAGTCATTTCATATCCTCTTTTCAAAATTTCGAGATAGATGCAAGCAAAGACATCCCCATCCTTACCAAGTTGCTTGAAGAAATGTTCAACAATAGGGAGCATCAAGTGAGGGACAATAAGGGGATAACCATCATGCTTTTGTTTCCTTGGTGGATGAAGTCATAATCGACCTTGACGCTATCATCTACAAGAATAATGTAATTGACTCGGGAGTGATCGAGCTCATCTAGAAGTTCGCTCTTGGACAAGTTGAGAGAGATTATGTAGTGGAGGAAGAGGAACCGGTGGAGGAAGACTTCAAGGATGAAGCTAGCACATCAATCTCTAACAAAGAGGCTAAGGTATTTCTAGACTCTAAGCCCGTTGAGGTTACATATTGTCTAGGGATTGAATTTGATAGTGAGTCGGATGATGATTGTGATGAGACAAGTAATGTGTCAAATGAGGAGTTATTGAAACTTAAAGTTGCTAGGTTAAACAAACTCCTCATTGAAAAAACCAAGCTCTCATGAGTAAAAATTGCACAATTGGGGGGTTAAATGATAAAATTCTTGAGCTTGAGTCCAAAGCAAACAAACTTGAAATTGAAAATAAGACCTTGAGGTCTTCTAGTATTTTGAGCAAAACCAAATTGGACTTAAGCAAAATACATGAGGGACAAAAGCCTCATGATAAAATGGGGTTGGGATATGAGAGGATTTCATCCTCTTCTGGTACCAAAAGAGGGGAAATAAAAACTTGATAAGAGCAAATGTGCAAAATACCGAAAGAACGACAATATACCAACTTATGCATTTACGTACCGATTCAACAATGAAAGCCATACCAAACCCAAACTGGTACCTAGATATTTCAACCTATCATGGTCCAACAATGCATACTATAAGAGACCAACCGGATGGGCATATGAACCAAAAGGTAACAATATTACCCAACATGGTATTAGACACAATCAAACAACAAAGATTGTGTCTCAACCAAAACAATTGCCAAAGCCTAACTTCAATTTCAAATACCAATCAAAGAACAAGGCACAATAATAAAAAAACGATTACCATGCTATGTTTGTCAAGGCAAGTGGAAATCCTCCCACTAGTGTCATATGCAACTATTGTTGCAAACATGGCCACATTTCATTAGAGTGCACCTTTAGAAAGGGAAGCAACCAATCAAAAGTTGTTGGGCGCCTAAAGGGCAAACTTAGATGATTTGAAGGTTGAACCCCCAATACTAATTGCTATACATTTTGGGTGATTAAAATTTTGATGAATTGTGCCATATAAAACTCAAATAAACAAACATAATTGTAAGCCCTAATTCCAAAATATGTTTTCGCAAAACCTTTAGAAATTTGTATTTTAGGGCTTAAATTGATTTCGAGAAACTGCATAAATTGAGGGGAAGCCTTATTGCTCAAATTTTAATTATGCATAAATTGAGGGAGAATTATGCTATTAATTGTAAATTTAAAAAATTCACCTTTTGTTTGATTTCCAAAAAGGGGGAGAAATCATATGTGCCATATTGAGATTAAACAAAAATTATATTTTGGCACATATGTTTGTGGTTTTGCAAATCAACAAAAGGAGGAGATTGTTCGCTCAAACTTTCCTTGAGTTTGTTGATTTGCAAAATTATTTGAATTTTACCATTTCTTGTGCTTTGAGAATATTTGTAGGACATTTAATCAAAAGCACACAAAACACAAGAAATGATCAAGGATGACTTAAGAGCAAGATTAGAAGATCAAAATCAAGATGAAGACTTTCTTAGGTCAATTAGATTTTAGTTTATTTAAATTTGGGATTAAAAAGAGCAAGAAAATCCAAACCAAACAGTACTAAGCGTTATAACACTATATCTAGCGTTATAACGCTATAAAACCAAAATGGTGAAATATGGCTAAGTACTGAGGTCTACCTGACTTAGCGTTATAATGCCTATTCTAGCGTTATAACGCTATAACAACAGAATTTTCAAAATAGATTTAAAAATAGAAAAAGGACGAACCAATGGTCAAGACATCTAGATTACATCTTAAACATTATTAAAGATAATCAAAGTGAATTTTATTTGATCAAAAATATTATTTTAATTAGTAGCAAAATATTCAAACCAGAAATTCCAGAGAGTTGGCGTTATAACACCAAGATGTGACTGTATCCAAAATTGACCAAGTCCTGCATAACTCTCGCATAGCGTTATAATGCCAGATTTGTCGTTATAACGCTAGATCAAAATTCCAACAGTAAAATTATTTGTCCTGACCTGACCCAGCATTATAACGGTACATTTAATGCATAACCTAGCATAATAACACTATACAAAAATTGTAGAAATAAAATCCAACGGTCAAATTATTTGTCCTCACCCTAGATAGTGTTATAACACTAAGATTTGTACATGACATAGCGTTATAATGCTAGACCTCGCAGACATGCTTTTTGCCAGATTTGTACCCCTATTTAAACCCTTCTTCTCCAACAATTGAAGCTGCTGGTTCTATCAATTCAATACCTTTCTGTCCACCATTGTTGTACTCTTTGAGCTTAGTTCTAATAGCCAAATACTTGCTATAATTCCAAGTTTAATTAGCTAAATCTAATTTAGAGATTATAGAGAATTTATTTGAGTGATTAGTTTTATTCTTTCATTATCTTTGAGTGTGTGTTTAGTTGTCTTGAGCTCCACCGGTGTGTGTAAGTGAGCTCAAGATAGTCGGCTCGATTCTCCACCGACGTGTGTAAGTGAGATAAAGTTCGACAACGTGTTAAGGTTGGTGTGCTCCACCGATGTGTGAAAGAGAGCTCCAATTCTGAAGTTGTACATTGAACAAGTGATTTTATTTAGTGCAAGAAGCGGTGTGCTCCAATTCTCCACCGGCGAGCTTGTTACCGCAAGAAGCGGGGGCGCCGGTGACGCGGAGACTTAGATGAGGCCGTAGTGTAAGCCGAACTCCGTCAACACATCTTGAGCCACTTTTCTTCCATTTACTCTCTTTCAATTCAATTGTTATTAATTGCATTGTGGAATTGTGTTGATCGAATTGCTTAATTTGGAAATTGATTGAATTGTTGATTTGAATTGCTTGATAGAATTGATTAGTATTTGCTAAATTAGTTGTGTTGAATTATTGAGCAATTGCAATTAGAAGTTGAATTTGTGTGAATTTGCAATTAAGGTTTTGTAATTGCCATCGAACGAAAATTAGTCACAACCTAGACCGTTTAGGTTTCTACAATGATTCATTTGAAGGGTGTTATTTTAGTTTAGTTAATAAAGGGTGTTGTAATCTTGTTTGTTTGGTTAGAGAGAAATATATTGTGTTGCACAGAAAAGAATCCAAAATCACTTAAGAAGTTTAGTTATGCAAATTATATCTATACTAATCTACTAGTGTAAGAACAATAATGCTAACTCTTTCTTTAAGTCCAAATTAATAATGCCTCGGGATGTAGATGACCTATCAAATCCTACTCCAAGGATCCAAGCAATGGAGGAAGACAGGGCAATATGGAGGCTCTTTTGTGTGGATCAGAGACACTTGAATTGCTTTATTTCTTTTTTCTAAACTTGTGTTGGAAATTACTTTTGAAGGTTTTTATAAAGGGGTATATCCTGAAGACTTAATATCTTGGCTATGTTTTGAATATTACTAGAACTTTGTATTAGGTTTGGTTTCATACTTGTTGGATATAACTTTTTGGGGTAGAACTAGTAGGTTTGTTCTGATTGCGCATGTAATAGTTATGCTTGCTTTGTTTCATTATATGATACTTAAAGACTTTCTGATCATATACCATTATATTTTGGTACCATGATTGATCTTGTAAGGATCTTTGTTTCAATGAAACAAATGCGTAACTCACATACTAGTATTGTACGGTTAGAAGTATGTTGGAACAATAAAAAGGTCTACTCGCAGCTGGTGTACCCACCCCTCTCTAAACTAGCTATCATCTAAACTAAAATGATATACAGTCACAGAGATATATATATATCAAAAGTTTTTACTTGAACCATAAGAATAACCTTGAAAGGTCTTATTACTATATCACAATAAACACATCAATCAAAGCCCAAAAAATTTGCCTAGCTAAATCGGACTGAGTAGGTCCACAGAAATTTTAACCTTTACTTCTGGATTTGAGATGTAGAAACAACTTTTCATGAATTTCATATGGCCTACAAAGTTAATTATTAATTACTACGGACTAAATTTGGGCCTATCAGTTGCTTTCCCTGGTTTTGATAGCAAACAGTGTATAATGGAAAATAGAAACATTTCCTAATTAATAAGAAATGTGCATGCATTTCAAATTAAAGCTTGGACCGCACTGACCTATTTCTTTTCATGCTGGTAGATTATTTCAAGAGAACTAGGTAGTGCGCATGAATTACTGACGTGGCAGAAGCTGTGATCAATTCATTACATCCACAGAAATTGTGTTTTTTTTTAATCATTGTGGACTTTTTATGTCTTTTTGTGATGTCATTTTCTATTTGATCAATATCTCATCCCACTTAAAAAACCAATTAGGTATTAATGCTAACTAGCTTGAATCGTTTGACATTACTTTAATTAATTAACAAAAGTATAATTCTTTAAAAAAATAAATCAGTAAAATAATGGAGACGCATGAGTATTTTTTGGCAACTCATTGGTACCTAGCATTAATGATTGATCCCTTGCACCTCCAACACAATCTCTATCTCGTACTCCATTTCTATCAGAGACCTACATTACATATGCTCCTCATTAAAAGGAACAAATAAAAATAATAAATACCTTCCCTCGGCATATATTTAGCCCCACCATACAACATGCATCT
Source organism: Eleocharis quinqueflora (assembly GCA_964058865.1). NCBI lineage: Eukaryota > Viridiplantae > Streptophyta > Magnoliopsida > Poales > Cyperaceae > Eleocharis > Eleocharis quinqueflora. Next base: position 23,974 of record CAXKVX010001981.1, on the reverse strand, counting down.
TACATAGGTATACAAAACGAAATCTCTGAAAACCCTAGTTTTGTTCATCCACCAAAAATATGGCTTCTCTAACTATGCCAACATCAAGCAGCACTTGCTGCATTTCTCTTTTCATCACAACTCTGTTCATCTTCTCTTGGTCTCTGCCTGAAGAACTATTTGCTCTTGAAATCGGCTCAAAAGTGTGTACCGACCAAAAATCCCTCATCTCGGTTGCATCTGATTTCGGCAACCTGACAAAATCGATCCCAGCCGCAGCATTTTATCCATCATCCCCTCATGATATTGCCGCTCTCATTCATTTTTCCTATACCCATTCAGCTCCTTTCTTTGTTTCGCCACGTGGTCATGGACACTCTATCAATGGCCAGACATCATGCCCTGATGGAGTGGTCATGAACATGGAATCACTAGGTCAAGGTCGTACTGACCGGATAAATGTATCCGTTGCTAACCTTTATGTTGATGTGGGAGGGGAGCAACTGTGGGTTGATGTGTTGAATGAGGCACAGAGACATGGTCTAGGAGCAAAGTCATGGACCGACTACTTATATCTGACTGTCGCCGGGACCCTGTCGGTGGGAGGTATAAGTGGCCAGACTTTCCAGCATGGACCTCAGATCTCAAATGTTCTTGAATTGGATGTCATCACTGGTAATGTGGTATAGAAGTCTAGGTCTCGCATGCATTAATACAAATATATATACTTTTTTTTTTGTTAAATATGTGTTGCAAGCACATTATTAAACCAAGAGTTTCTTAATGTCAACTTGTAGGTCAAACTGAATCATAAATAATTGATTATGATGTCCGTTTGATTTTTAGGTTAGTTAAAATCGAACCATTGAATTAATAATTGACTTTAGTGGCTTTTCTCTTTACTATAAATAGTGCCATCTAAGATATTTTGGTTTGGAGTTCTCACTGGATCTTCTAACAGTACATGTTTGCTTCTTCGTATGATTAATATGCTGTCTTTATTTTTATTTCAGAAACTCATAGGAGTTCACTTGTTTCTGTTTCTCTAAGCACGGTTCTAAAAGTTTGAAACATATGTACATTTATAGATTAATATTTTCACCTATATAGGAACTGAATGTTTGAAACAATTAATCCTTCCTATGTCATAGATATTGTGTCTAGCTAGGTATCCACAAAAGATCATTAGTTATTCATACACTAAGTAATTAACTTGGGCAAAAAAATGTGTTTCCCACGCTTCCATTTGCTGCTGCACACGTACACTGAAGTATTTTTGTCTTTTTGCCTAAGGGCTTTTGATAAAAAAAAAAAGTATTTTTGTCTTTTTTCCACAGAGAGAAAGAGAGAGAGAAAAGCAGCTTCTGCCAAGGTTTCAAAAAGAGAGAGAGAGTAAACTTGTTTTCCATTAATAATACACATTGGCAGCTTCTGCCAATTTTTCAAAAAAAAAAAAAAAGAGAGAGAGAGAAATAGAAAGAAAAACCGTTTTTTCTGACTCTAACTGACAATTATTAAAATTGCTAAAGCAAAATTTGTTTAACAGTTACTTGATCTCTTTAATGTTTATGTGCCTAAAAGGAAGTTTGCAACATCTTTTCAGAATTTAGATTATAAGATATCATCCGTTGATGTTTTTGGCTTGTTGCAATGAACATAGAAATGCAATGAACAAGTTAAATCTTACATTACAAATTAGCAACATCTTTGAGTACAAAGTACTAATACATATCAAAAACAGGAGCAGGAGAGCAAGTGACATGCTCCAAAACCCTTAACCAGGATCTATTCAATGCAGTGCTAGGGGGTCTCGGCCAATTTGGGATTATAACGCGGGCTCGGATACCGCTATCACCAACACCAGAGAAGGTGAAATGGATCCGGCTCATGTACACCGACATTGTCACCTTTACCAGAGACCAGGAGCGCATTATTTCGATTGATGAGAGTGAACGTCTCTCCGAGTTTTTGAAATACTTGGAAGGGTCTCATTCTCATTTGATGGAGCAAGGTCAGATTGACAGTTGGAGATCTTCTTCCTTTTTCTCAAAAAATGATATCCAAAGAATAGCTCAGCTCACGACCAAGCAACGGCTCACGGCTCTGTACTACGTTGAATTGGTCGTTGGTTACGACGAAGACATAGCTGCTGAAGTAGATCAGGTTATTGCAAATATTAATTTATATATATTCCTTGATTTATTAAAAAATAGTTTACCTGTTTGATTTGGAAAGCGGAATACCATCTGTAGCACCCTTTTTCGCGATGGCACAGGGCTGTGCTCGCACACCATTTGCATGTATTTTTCATAGTTTTTAATGACGTAATTAATTAGGAATAAATGAATAATGATGACATAATAACTGGGATCACCATATATATACATAAGTACGCAAGTCATATTTTATTAAAGAAATTGGATATTAATTAACTATCTTCGTAAGAAACATTTTATAATTTGAAACATAATTACTTTACTCATTAACTATGTCAGTTAAACCAAGATATTAACTATCTTCGGATGATCCCCTGACATATATCACTAGCTCAGGATTCTGCACAACTTTTTGTAACACTGCTTATGTGTCCTTTCCAATTAGATTCACCCTTTCATGGCAGAAAGGAATCTGCTTCAGGCTTCCCTGATATCAATCCAATCGGTTAGCTATACGTGGCGCGCTGACAAATTCTACTCTTAAGGTGATTGTCGGCACTCCTCAAAAGAAGAGAAAACTTTACACCAAATATTTAATTACATGGTCAAAATTTTGTGGCTGCAGCTGTATCGTACCATGCATAATATCTTGTATTAACAGTAGCTACAGACAGGCTTATAGAGAGTACATGTAAATGGTTGAGGCAAATATAGTTTGGTTAACATTTGAGAACAAAGACAGAGACTAAATAGTATTACCAGTACATATAGGCCTCATCAACCTAGCCAGACCGTACTAAAGCTTCAAATAATACCAAATTTGAGAGGACACCTAGCACTTCATATTGGCTTTTTCTCAGACTAATGCATGCATCCCAACCTCATGAGAGATCCAACGACACTTAATTGTTTGCCAACTTTTTCATTTTCATGTCTGAACGTGGAGTTGCAAAAGAACCATGCACGTGGAAGCGTTAAAACCATTCATTGGCCAACATAGTAAAAGATAAATTTAATCACTAGGCACTAGCATCAATTAACCGCCTGTGTGATAGGAATAGTCAATTTAGGTATCACTCAGGAAGAATTCAGTATAGAATTAAAGCTTCTGTTATTTTAACCAATATAGAAAAAAGATACGTATTGAGGACTTGTGTCTATATACCATTGGTACTGGCATGCTGCCAATTGAGAGAGATCAAAAGGGTCTAGTTGTCCGGTTACACATGATACTATTAATGTTTTAAATTAAAAATTGATAAGAAACTATAAGAAAATTCTCAATATTCACCCATTTGGAAAATAGCTTACTGAAATTATAATAGATATAATATCTATTTTGTTGACAAATATCTTTTTGGTATTTCTATTAGAAACTCCAATTGCTGCTTGATGATTTGAGCTTTGTGCCCGGATTTGCATTCGCGCGAGAAGTAACCTATGTGGAGTTCCTCGACCGGGTACACGATGGGGAGCTGAAGCTAGGCAAGGCTGGACAATGGCATGTGCCTCATCCATGGTTGAATTTGTTTGTGCCTAAATCAAGAATACTTGATTTTGATGCTGGTGTCTTAAAAGGGATACTTAGTAAGGACAAACCCATGGGTCCCATTCTAATCTACCCAATGAACAAAAATAAGTAAGTTTGTTTCTTAATATTATTTTGAATAAAAACATACATATTTTAAAATTTTATATAGGTCCCTGTAACGTCTTGGTATGACAAAAATGGCTTAAGCATTAATTGCATGACTTACCTTTTTTTAAATTATATGTGATTAATTTTACTATCACATGCAGCATTGTGCTATTTTTTATCAGCATTGTCAAAATAAAGAAAAGAACATATATATTTTTATGAAAGAAAATAGTTTACATTACCAGTAATGTATTTTATGGCATTATATAAGCAGGTGGGATAGTGAGATGTCAGCCATGATACCAGATGAAGAAGTTTTCTATGCCATTGGGCTACTGCGTTCGGCAACAGGAAACGAATTAGAAAATATGTTGGATCAAAACAGAAAGATACTAGAATTTTGTACCATGGAGGGCATTGCTTTTAAGCAGTACATGCCACATTACACAACCAAAGATGGTTGGATGAGGCATTTTGGTCCAAAATGGGACAAATTTGTGGAATTGAAGATGAAATACGACCCAAAAGGAATACTAGCTCCAGGGCTGAAAATATATAGCTCTTTGTTAGAGGATGATTATATTTAATTGTAAAAGATTATGACTAAACATGAGTACTAGACTCAAGTAGAACAATTAATGGAGTAAATTTTCAGCTAATATTAATCTAGCTAGCTTTCACAAATGAGAAAAGCAAGCATTTTTATTAATTGCTCATAAATTTGCTATTTCTATTTATTTGATCAATTCGTGCTGATTAACAAGAAACTTTATGCCCTTAATGTAACCGCATGATATAAATATAATCGTAACTTTCTTAAGTGGAATCATGCATCAAAAGCAAGATCAACATGTACTAATTAGGAGAACGAAGAACACCTTTTTTTCTGACTTGCATGGTCTAACAGTTAGTATATATTGAGTCTAATATTTTATATTTTTTTCCTCCAGGAAATATTTAGTGCAGCCCTCTTTTACTGTCTTGCCTTTCTACAAAACCTTTATTTGTCCACTCCATTGTGAAGTTGTTTTTTTTGAGGTGGTAAGCCGGGGCCTACCAAATTTCATTAATAACAAAAGAAATGATACGTACATGAGAAAGAAAATGAGGAAAATTAAAGTCAAAATTAAATTACAATGAGGTTATGTTCTATATTCCTAACGCCGCTGCAGGTATGCTCCTTTGTTGCCCAGCGGTACTCTATATTTGAGCGCTGCCTCCCATAGCTCTACTTCACGCAAGATGACGATGATGAGACCATGAGCCGTAGTGGAGTCGCCTGTGAATATGCGCCTGTTTTTTTCTTTCCATATATTCCAAAGCGTCGTAGGTTGCCGTGCATTTTTTTGTGAAGTAGTCGATGTAGGTGGTCTGGGAGGTCTTGGATGTTGAGTGGCGGCTGATCGTCATGTCGGAATAGATCATTGTAAATCTATTGGGAGTAGGGGCAATGTAGGAACAGGTGTTCTGCGTTTTCTAAGACTCCAAGGTCACAAAGTGAACAGGTGGAGTTATTCGGTCAATTTCTCTTCTGTAGGTTGACGTTCGTCAGTAACTTGTCCTGCAGTAGTAACCAGAAGAAGAAGCGTGTTTTTGGTGGAGTTGGCAGGTGCCACGAAACGGTCGCATGGCTTGGCCTTACCCCCGGGTTGATAAGGAAGTTGTAGGCTGACTTCGCCGAATACTTTCCTGATGGGTCCCAATACCATGACGAGGAAGTATGTCGATTGAGACTTGTCGATCTGAAGATTGGGACAAGCGTTGAGAGGTCCCGGATGAAGTATGACGCACGAGTGTTATTGGGTAGTATTTTCGCGAGTGATTCTATTTCCAGCTGGTTGCGAACAATGACTGGCCATGGTGCGTTTGGATCGCTGTGCAGTTTCCATAGCCACTGAAGTAGTAATGCGATGTTTTGGGTTTGCAGGTTGAGTATACCCGCCCCTCCCATGTCTTTTGGCCGGCACACCGACGACCACTTGACGAGGCAGTGACCCCCAAAAAAGGATGTCTGTGAGCCCCTCCAAAAGAACCTGTGTATTAGCCGTTGCAATTGTTCCATTACCCACTTAGGCATAAGGAATGCATGCATGTAGTATAGAGGGATGGCCGTGAGTACTGACTTGACGAGAACTGCCCGGCCTGCCATAGAGAGCATCTTTCCTTTCCATCCTTCGAGGCGTTCCTGGACCGGCAAGATCAAGGGCATAAACGAGGACCTCGGGGGTCTTTTGAATGATAATGGTAAGCCTAGGTAGGTGATTGGTAGTGTTAACGGATCACAGTCTAGCAGTGACTGAACGACGGGAATCAGTCTCGTAGGTATTGCGATCGGAACAAAACCACTTTTGGAGAGATTGATATGAAGACTCGAAATCCGGGCAAAATGTTTGAGACATTGCATTACATTTCGGAGGTTCGTTGGGTGGGCGGGTGTGAAGATTACCGCGTCGTTCGTGAATTGTAGTAATCTTGTTGACGCTTGTGGGAGGTGGAATAGCTGAGATTGCATTTGTGAGAATAGTCCTTGAAGTGCTTCCGTTGCAATGATGAATAACATTGGTGATAACAGGTCACCCTGTCGTAAACCCTATTGGTGAAAGAAACTGTCCCAATTGACCGTTGACTTTCACCGAAGAGGATGAGGATATGAGGAGATTCTGAATCCAAGATATCCATCTTGGAGGGAAGTTATGTGCGCGTAAGACATTTAGTAGGAATTCCCAGGAGAGGGTATCGAATGCCTTGCGAAAGTCAATTTTGAGAAGAACTGATGGGATATTCATACTGTGAAGGAAGTGAAGGTTTTGCCTAGCCAGCTCGAAGGTATCCAATATGTGTCTTCCCTGGACGAAGGTCGTTTGATTATTGGTAACTAGATCCGGAAGGTGTCGTTTGAGACGTATGGCTAGTATTTTTGCAAGTATCTTAGGTATGCTTGCTAGGACGCTTATTGGACGGAAATCTCCGATCGATGTTGACCCTGGTTTCTTTGGCATAAGGGTGATGTGTGCCTGATTGATGCGCCAAAGGTCCAGCCTGTTGTTAAAGAATTATGCGGTAATCGTCATGAGGTGATCCTTGACGATTTCCCAATAATTCTGATAGAATTCTACAGGGAACCCATCCGGTCCACAAGCTTTACCTTTTGCCAAGGAGAATATTGCGTTCTTAACTTCGTTTTCGAAAAATGGGTCATCGAGAGATCCCAATGTTAATACCGGACAGATGATTGTCGTTACGTCGTAAAAGTCCGAATTCTCTAGCCTTGAACCCAAGATATGTCGAAAAGAGGACGTGATGCTTCCTAAGATGTCCTCTTGGTTAGTGATGACTGTACCATCCATATCCGATGTCAAACTTGTTATAAAGTTTGTCTTCCTGCGATGTGAGGCAAGGGCATGGAAATATGTCGTATTATTGTCACCTGTATTCAACCACTTTGCGGACGAGCGTTGTTGCCATCTAGTTTCCAGGTTGGTCAAGGTATGGTAAACATGCTCCCGAAGTTCTACTCTTAGTCGGCGCTCCGTTGTGTTTAGGGTTCGCTTTTCTTCAATTCTATCTAATAGTTGGATCACCCACTTCGACCGTGTGAGGGATATCTGTTGCCAGTTGCATCGCGTGTTTGCCCAGAGTGTTGTTGCTCGTCGAACAGAGGACATCCGAGCCAGGAGCACTTTTGTCCGATTTTCTGGTGGGTTCGGTATGTTCCAGGCGTCTCGAACTATGATTTTAGCCTCGCTTAAGTGTAGCCAGAATTGTTCGAATCGGTATGGGCATCGTGTAGGGTTGTCGTATGTTCGGAAGGTTAGTTTGAGAGGAGTATGGTCGGATGTCGTGTTTGGGAGATCCTGTAGTATGGGGTGAAAGTCGGTCAAAGGCGATCTTGACCAGTGCTCTGATAGTAGGACACGATCCAGTTTAGTGTGAGTCGGGTTTGGTCTACCGTTGGAGTATGTGAAGGTGCGACCAGATAACGGTACTTCTGAAAGCGCTAGGTCATCGATAAGATCATTGAAAGCGTTCATAGCTGAAGTAGATCGAGGTCCGCCTGTTGTCTCATCTTGACTCCTTAGGACGTTAAAGTCTCCTATGATAACCCAAGGTAGGTCGTTGAGCGTGCGAATGTGCCTAAGCTCGTTAAAGAAATCGATTCTCTGGGGATCGTTTAACGGGCCATATTGTTAGTTTGTAATAATCAATCTAGAAGTCAATAATACGATAAATTATCATAAAGCTTTGTTCATGAATTGAGTGATTAATAAACTGTCATTTTGTTACCTTGAGTATTATTGAATTTATGAATCATTCCTTTATCTGACTTGAGTCAATAACTGGAATTGTGAAACTTCATAATACAGATGATATATACTCTTAAAAGTCTCTAACCAAGGTAATTAGCAGGAACACTAATTTACCGTTACAAGGTTAGAATGTGGATTAAAAAATAGTTAAGTTTTACAAACCATAGACATGAGATGTCGTTTTAATCACATGAATACATGTTAGAGGAACATGGTATTTTGACAGACCTCGAATGAAACATTAAATGGAATTGTGTACGTGTCATTAATGTTTTCATTCAGTGTTGAGTTCTAAAGTATGAAGTATTCATCTTTCCTACTAAGAGATGTGTATGTGTGATTGTTATCTAACGCTATCGGTAAAACGCAGTCATAACGGTAGCTTTTCGATATACATAGCTTAGTTGAGGTAGTGATGGTTTACTGAAAGTACTATTGTCCCTCGTATCTTGATACGAGTTACAGTATCATTGGGCCCCTTGATAGAGTAAGATTATCTGCATGCGGTATAATTACAAGAGTAATTATATTTGATAAGTCTGCTCAAGATCGAGAAAAGATTAAGTTTGCAAGGATGACACACACCTGCCTTGAAACTAATCTGATACTGTGAGACGAAAGAATTAACACGACTAAAATGTTTAGTGGATCGTGATATTGCATAAGTACAACATCGTCTGTGTAATTGGATGGTCATAGCGCAGATGTCAGATGCCTCCTATGATTATAGAAATTAAAATGGTTTTAATTCTATTTACCAACATAACACAGATCCTATTGGGTCACACCGTATAGGAGCTAAATCAGAGAATCTTAATGATTAATTATAAATAGGTTATAATTAATATTAAGATGATTATGATTAATTATATGTGATATAATTAAATTATATACGTCATGTAAAATGACAAGCAAAAACAACGGTTAAATTTATAAACGTATACGATACGTTGTATAAAATCATACCGCAACCAAACCAATACCAAACCTTGAGAAATATAATTGTTGAGAACAATTATATGTTTATGTATATTTATATATATTTAATTTAGATTTTAATTATTGATTATGGTTTTGAATTTGGGATGAAAGTCATTTATCAAATTAAAACCTTAATTAAAATTAATTAAAATCTGAATTAAAAATAATTAAAAATTAAAAAAAAAACATGTCGGCATGCCAACTTGTGGCATGAAAATATCAAAGTGTTGATATATATGAAATGTCATCAAACTTATCCATAAGGGGTATTTTTGTCACATTTCTCAAGGGTACTTTTGGTAATTGGCCACCTCCTCATTTTACTATAAATAGAGGGGTATGGGGAGAGAGAAAGAAGCACCAAAAATCAATTCGTACTCGTTAACTCGGATTCGTATCGATAAATATACTTTCTCTTTCTCGTATACGATTGTTTACGGGATTCGGAAAATAATTATTTTGTGTTAGAGCGGTATTCCATATTTTGGATAACTGCAATTCACGAAGATATTTTATTTAGTCTGTATCTCGGTGAATAGTGTTTTTGCGGGATATCACGGCTTTCAGTATTTCTGGCAGAAGAAGTAAGCCGGTCTCTGGTCGTCCTGGTGGACATCTGGTAGAGGTATCAGACGTCTAATACTCCGGTCGTCCTTCCGAGTCTTCTGCGATCCAATTCGAATTTGGATCAAGGTATTAATGTTATATTAATCTATTTAATTTGTAAGTAGTTTAAAGTTTTAGAATTCAGTTAAGGAGTAGATCTGTTTAGGGATTAAGTAGGGTTTTGATGTTAGGGATAAACGGGAGGTGGACACCCTCTGTGGTTTATCCGACATACCCCGCTTAATCCCCGGCTTAAGTCGAACGTAAAATTTTTGTTTTACGGTCTTTCCGCTGCTTAGGCCAATTGACGGGTTTTGAACTGTTCGTAACCCAACACATATACGTTTGTGATCATGAATTGAAAAGCGCGAGCGGTGGTTAGGATCACTGTGTTCGTATGAGTTAGTGTTAGGGTAAGAGAAGAAGCGTAAGAGTCGGTGCATGTTGTGAGGGAGCCCCCCGAGGCCCCCCTTGAGTCAAGAAAGCTTGCATTTATGAATGTGGCATTACATATCCGCCTTAGGTGCAAGAGAGAATGACTAGTCCATTTCGTCTCTTGTAGACACACCACATTACAACCCGAGTCCCTCAAAAAATTCTTAACAACCAAACATTTGCCTGCATCCGAGATGCCTAGAACATTCCAAGAAAGAATTCTAACTGATCCTAACATTTAAGAATAACAAAAAGTACTGCAAGCACCAAAATGATATGCTGCAGCAGGGCCCGCTTCGCTACCCAGAATCAAGCAGAATCCCTCATCGGGGACGGCTCGTAATCGACCTTGTCCAACTCTGGTGGCTCTGATGACGTTTGGCCTTGCATGGGTGTGTGTCTGTCAATGGTGTGAGGTGTAGCGACATCATCATCTGAGTCGGAGAGAGGGAACATATCTTTGACCGTGAGAGGTCGACCCAGTATTTTCGGGTCTGGAATAGTGTATTTCTCTATGGAGAAGTTTGATTCCTGGGGATCACTAGAGGGCGCTGGCGCTGCCGAGATTGATTGTCCTGGTTCCTTAGTGCCTGGCTGACAGAACCCCTTCACCAACGCTGCATCCGCTTCTGTCAACGGATTTTCCTGAAGTTGTACTTCATCGAGAAGGTGAGTGAGGTTGGCCTCTGCTAGTGCTTTCTTGATGTCTATCGGAAGAGACTTGGCCTTGCCTCGTTTTTTGCTCGGCGTCTCAATCATACCCAGGAAGACTTTTGTTTTCTTCTGCTCCCTTGTGCTGCGACGCGGAGCCCAGGCCATCGATTTGTCCTTGCCGTGAGAGGTTGTTGAAAATGGATGTCCAAGGTGGCTCGGCTTGGTTTTGGTGACAGGGAGCGGTAAGTTAGGGCGAAGAAGAGGCGTGCTCTCCAGGTTCTGGGCATGAGTGGGCGGGACGAGTGGTGTGTCGGAAGTACATTTCGTAGGGTGGGACGGGTGCAGGTTCTGGGGTGGCGCGGTGGGTTGGGAGGGGTGAAGGTGTGGCGGTGGGGCTTTAGGTTGGGTTTGTGAAGTCGGTTTGAGGATGGCAGAGGGGTTTGTGTTGAAGTCGCATTGGGTTGGTGGTGAGTTTGAGAGGAGAGTTCGAAGTGGGTCTGGGATGGCGAGGGGTTGAGATATCCCCTAAGTTGGGTTTTGGTTTGCTGCAGACCTTGTAATTTGGGTGTTGGGCTTAGGGATTGGGCTAGGTTCTGGTTCCCTTATGAGCTGGGTCGGGTTCTGGGCCTTAGAAGAAGGGCTTAGGGGCTGGGTCGATTTCTGGGTGTTAGGGGAAGGGCTTTGAGTAAAGTCGCTGGCATGGAAAGATTTGATTTGGGTTAGTCTTTTTAGCCCACATGCTGGCTGCTGGGAAATAAGACGGCCCGGGGTTGAGGAAACGGATTTTTGAGTGCTGGGCCTAGTCATCGACCTAATCCCTATTGCGTTTTCCACCTGAAGTGGTTCTGTGGGGCCAACATAGAACTGGGGACTGTTCTTGGACCTAGAATTTGAATTTCCTGATAACTCGATTTGCGTGTTCTCTTTTTGCTGGTCAACCTTGCTCTTTTCTCCAAATTGGATGTGCTGCAAAGGGGGGTAGCCGATTTGGTCAGTGTGAGTTACCTGAAGTGGTGACTGGCCAGCATGGCTCTGCCCAAGGAGCAAAGGAAGGTCTGAAATACCATATTCGTTATCTCCATTAGATGGCAGTAATGGAGTGTCCATTGGCACGTCCTGTGGGGTGCTTGCCGAGCGCTTGGTACCTTGCAAGCATGCCCGGAGACAGTGTTTTATCCCCAAATCGGATGTGGTGTCGATTATTTCTTTGAGGACATCAACATCCACAAGACATTTACCTCGTTTATCCGGTGCTGCCGGGTCATTTCGTGTATCCGAGGGGCAGTCCAAACCTTGGCTCTCTTTGTTTTGCATTAGCCGTCTTTGTGTTGCGTAGAACTCATGGGATGGGGTTGTGTCTGGCAGGACTGTGAACTTGGTTGCCTCTTTAAGCCAGCTGCATATCGCTACCGGGCAGTCGTATTCCACTCCTTTGAGGAAGAAGGTAATGCAACGTGGTATTTTGTCTAATTGTTTAACAGCCACCAACAGGCGAAACTTCTCAAAAGATTTGACGTGGTATAGTGGGGAGTGGTCCAACAGCACCCCGAAGGAACATATTGCCTTGGTGGTCTCTTCTACCGACCATAGGTGCGGTGGGGCGTTTTTAACATCTAACCAAGCCTTGAACGGCAGAATGGCCTCTCTGCTATTTACAAGAGGCGACCAGGGGAATGGAATGTAGCCATGGTGGGACAGTGAGTTCTCATTCTCTGAGGTGAGTTTGTAATCCTCTCGAGGAGGTTGGAACTGGAGAAGGTAACGGTTGTCCCGTAGGTGCCCGATGTCGAAATTGATCTTCCATTTAAGGGCCCGACTCACATATGCAGATACGAACGCTAGTGAGTGACCCGAAAGGTTGGAAGCATCTATAATGTATGCCTTGTGGTACTCAGCCATCTCCTCGTTTAGGACTGGATTCTCATGGAGGCAGCAGAGAATTGAATCTGGTCGATTTCTCGGGACGTCAAAGTAACCTGGCGTGTCCCTAGGCATGAGAGCATCGTCTATGCTTTGCTCTTCGTTGGGATGGCGGAAAGGGCAAGCTTTGGCCGGGTGTCCCTGGTTTAAGCAGCGCAAGCAGACTAATACCCCCCGACATTTGTCCATGGAATGGTCTTTGACGAAGCAGCGAAAATATCTACCCCACCAATGGTGGTGTGTTGGGTCTGGTGGCAGCGGCAACCAGGTAAGCATTGAGTCGATGACCTGCTGTGTCACCACGTGGTGGTGATCATCTGTCCGTGTGGTGTGGTACCGATTCGAACGAGAGTGTTGGTCGTGTTGTCGGGAGTGGTAACGAACGTTGTCGGTGTTTCTGGATGCCATGAGATAAGCTAGGTGTGATGCTGCATTGGGGTTGGCTTGCAAGTGTCTTAGAGGATGCGGGATGAGGTGGATCCGGTGATTTGGGAGAAGACGGGAGGAGGTTCGAGCTTTGGTGGTAGTGTGGTCAGGGATTTGCTGTGGTTTGGGAGGGGATGGTGGAGGGGAGAGGGCTCAGTGGTGGAATCGCCATGGAGATCGCCCTTTTCCTAACGGCTCTTTTCTAGCAAGTTCCCAAAGCCTTTTCCCATTGTGAAGTTGTTAATTGGCTGTAAAAACTTGAATCGTTTATATAAATTTTGTAATACAATTTTCCATAAAATATATACAAATGACTAAATTTCAATAATTGACAATTATTTATTTTTAGTTAACAGGTCTCTCGTTATAGATGACAAATAATGTTTCGAAGAACGACGAAATAAAATAGAACATTTAAAGAGCGATACCTCAAAACTTACTCTATTATTATTTTCTCGATTTGTTCTACATATTAGCATTGGTAGAAAAGACACTGGCTCAAAAAGGTCGATCTTTTGGTGGATTTATAATGCCATACTAATCAAGCTCGCACTAATGATTTAAACAATCTGTTTAGGATCGATAAAGAATACTGATACTGTTAAGAAAGTCGTTTCTTAAAACCCATCACTAATAAAGCAAAAAAAGACCGACGCTAAATAAAGAACTGTCGTCGGTCTCCCTTTCGGAAAAATAAAAAATAAATTAAACATCTGGTCATGATAAAAAAAAAATTTGAAGGAGAATTAGGCTTAGCCTATCTTAATTTATTATTTAAAGAGGGTTTTTATACAAAAGTGAAAATGAATAAGAAAGAAAATAAGATGGATGGTTTTACAAAGATGATTCTCTATCTAATTCCTATCATCCTGTATTCTTCCCAGACCCATCCACAAGGTGAAGTCATAATGTATTTGCGACATTAGAGAGCTTGTATATGGAGTAGTTCCTTCGAAAATGCTTTTGTTTCGTGTCTTCCAAACATTCCACAAGACTGCCTGAACGAGGGTGTCTCTTGTATTGGGTCTTGTCGTTCCCCAATTGGTCGGTTTGCTTAGCCAGAAATCGAGGATGGATTTGTATTGTTGATGCGGATCTTGGGGTGCAATTTGAGCCCATACCGATGATGTCCTAGGGCATCGTAAGAAAGGTGGGTGACCGATTATGTATCCGTGTTGTTGCACATGAGGCATTTGTCGTCTTGTAATTGGCCAAATCTATGTAATCTCTCCCTTGTTGGAAGCTTGTCCCTGAGTAGTGTCCACATAAAGATACGGACTTTGAGTGGTGCCTTGGTATTCCATGTGATGCTATACGTAGGAGAGCGTATACCACCGTCAATTAGGATTTTATATGTTGACCTTGACGAATAGCAGCCTGAGGTTTCCTATCGCCATTTGAGCGTGTCCCCGTCTTTCTCCGTGGATGTTTTGAGAAATGCTAGAAGGTGTAAGATATCCCTTAGGAAGAAGGATGGTAATTTGGGGTGTTCTTCGTTTTCACCGTCTAAGGACGGTAGGTTGTAGTATTGCCTGACGAAGGCCAAAAATAGTGAACCCGAGTCACTATATATGTGCCACAACCATTTTAAAATAAGTGCCATGTTGAGAATTTTAAGGTCTAATGTTCCAAGTCCACCATTTTTCCTAGGTAGGCATACTGAGGACCATGTTACCAAGAATCCCCCTCTAGAAGGGTCCGCGTTTCCTTTCCAGAAGAACCTACTTTTTATACGTTCCATGTGTTTTAACAGCCAAGCTGGGAGTCTAAATGCTTGCATGTAGTGCAGAGGCAGCGCATTTAAGACTGAGTTTACTAAGATTAATCGCCCTCCTTGGAGAGAATTTTTCCTTTCCAACCTTGGAGTTTGTGTTGTACCGTCTCTAGTAACGGTAGGTATGTTTCCTTGGTTGGTTTTTTAATTGTAAGAGGTAGTCCAAGGTATTTCATGGGAACATTTTGTGCCTTACATCCCAGGATACTTTCTACTGTTGGGATGAGATCCCTCGGGATATGTTTGGTAGTAAAAGTGATTTTAGCTGGATTCAGCTGCAGCCCTGTCATTTTAGCGTATTTTTGTAGTACCCGAACAATCCCTTGCAGGTTTACGGGGTGAGCCTCACATATGATCAGTGTGTCGTCTGCAAATTGCAGGGCTGATAGGTGTAATCTTGGGATTGTGAAGAAGTGTTGACTTTCCTTGGTTATTAGGGCCTGAAGCGTATCTGCTGCCAAGATGAATAGTAGTGGAAAGAGAG
This sequence comes from Eleocharis quinqueflora, assembly GCA_964058865.1. Lineage (NCBI taxonomy): Eukaryota > Viridiplantae > Streptophyta > Magnoliopsida > Poales > Cyperaceae > Eleocharis > Eleocharis quinqueflora. The sequence continues at coordinate 8,613 of CAXKVX010001981.1, read as the reverse complement.
GATCTCCTTGTCTTAACCCTCTTTGATGATAGAAAGGTTGTCCGAGCTCCTTGTTTATTTTTACAACCGATGATGAGGAAATCAAGATGTTTTGTATCCACGAGATCCATCTTGTTGGGAAGCATTTCCTTGTTAAGAGGCTTGATATAAATTCCCAAGAGACCATGTCGAACGCCTTTCTGAAATCCACCTTTAGGACAACCGACGGTGTTTTGAGATTTTTTCGTAATATGATAGATTCTCGAGCTACCAAGAAAGTGTCCATGATGCTTCGCCCCTTGATGAAAGCCGTTTGGGCTTTATCAATGAGTCCGGGTAAGAGGGCTTGTAGTCGGTCTGCTAGGAGTTTAGGGATTAGTTTTGGGATGAGGGAGAGAACGCTGATAGGTCTAAAGTCTTCCAGTCTGTTAGCATTCTGTTTTTTGGGATAACATATATGGATGCTCTGTTCAATCTCCATAAGTCCAATGTGTTGTGATAGAATGAGTCAATGACCATGTACATGGTTGGTCCTATCGAGTCCCAGTAATGTTGTAGGAATTCCGAGGGGAACCCATCTGGGCCTGCTGATTTCCCTTTTGCAAGTCCTCGCACGGCCTTTAAGATTTCTTCTGCAGAGAAGGAGGATGTCAAGCTCTGCATGTCGGGGTTATTTACATTTTGTATTAGATCGTCTGGAATGGGTTCGGTGGTTTGTTGCTTGCCCATGATTTCCTTGTAATATTCTGAGAATGCTAGTTTGATGTGTTCTGTGCCTGTGAGTGTGAGTGTGTTATCTTGGGATTGAAGGTGGTCAATGTAATTTCCTTGGGAGCGTGTTGTTGCTACTTTGTGGAAGTAAGATGTGTTGTTGTCCCCGAGTTTTAACCATCGAACCGAGCATCGCTGCTGCCAGCGCTGTTCTTGGATCAGTGCCAATGCGTATGCATGTTTTCTTAATCTGATGCGAAACGTTGATTCACCTGGTGTCAGTGACCGGTGTTCCTCTGCTTTGTCCAAGGCTCTAATGATAATCTTTGTGTGTGATAGAATCATGGGGGTATGCGAGAATTTTTCTTTTGCCCAAGTTGTCAAAGCTTTTCGTGTTGAGTTTAGTCTACGTAAGAGATCCACTGCCACAATGGAGGATGGGTTCGGTATTTCCCAAGCACGTTTAACAATTTCCTTGGTTTCTTGAAATTTAATCCAGTATCTTTCGAACTGGAAAGTCCTTGTTGGTCGGTGGCGCATTTCCTTGATTGTTAACATGATCGGTATATCCGTCAAGATTTTATGAGAATTGTCGTTCCAATCGTCAGATAGTAGTACACGATCTAATTTCGAGAGTGTCGGAAATGGTCTCTTGTTTGAGTATGTGTATGCCCTGTTTGGGAGAGATATTTCTTGGAGCAGAAGTTCATCTATAAGATGATTGAACTCAAGTGCAACCCCTAGGTTAAAGGACGAGCCATTTGTTTCCGTTGGTGATCTTAATATGTTGAAATCCCCGGCGATTATCCATGGGAGTTGGTTAAGTGATCTGATATGGCGTAACTCTTCAAGAAAGACCCTTTTTCTCACAGTCCCGCGTTGGCCCATAGACGTTTGTCATCATGTATGTGTTTCCTCGTTGTTTGAAAATTATCGTGCATGAGTAATTGTGTGTTAATGTCTCCCTGACGTAGATACCATTCGTCCATGCTGTTAAAATGCCTCCCCTTGTATTTGAGGCATTTTTAAAGTGAAAGTTAGTAAATTTTGGTGGGCAAGTTTGGGGCATTATGAAGATATTGGTTACATCCCACTTAGTTTCCTGTAAACATAATAGATGACAATTATGTTCTCTAATAACGTTCCTTACTACAGCTGCGTTTTTAGCATCACAAACCCCCCTTACATTCCATGAAATGAGAGAAAGCATTGGTCCACAAGAAATTCCTACACTAAACAGTAAGATAATCCTAGATGATTAACAAAGAGGAAACAAAAACTCCAAGAAAGAACCCCAAAAAAAACCACTCCGGGGGATGTTTACAGCTGTGGCTCTAATCATCAAGGAGATCATCCTCCCCTATCTCGTAGTCAACCTCATCCAAGCCTTGATAGGTGTCGCCTTCTCCTATTTCCTGAGGTGAGTCTACTTCCATTCGGTGAGGGTAATTCTCGACCCCAATGGCTGTTGCCTCTGTGTCGGGGTCAATCGGGGTGTCTAGAGCAGCGAAAGCTTTTGTTGGGTCGAAAGATCCGTCGTTACCAACAAACTGATCGACTTCAAATAGCTAATGAAGGTTTAGGGGTAATTCAATTCAGAAGAAACTTGTCTTCAATTCGAAGAGAATATTTTAATCAAATGCATACCATAATTGCTCCATGTTTTCTCTTAAAGGAGAACCTTGATAAAGTGTACTGGCAAGACACATATAAATCAAAATTTCTGGTGAAACTCATGTATTATTGGTTAGCATTTAGAGGAGAGAGATGTATTGCAATTAAATAAATATGGAGGTTTAAAATCCTTTTAAAAAATCAATTTTTCTTATGGCTTCTTAGTAAGAGATGAGTGTTGGCAAACTCAAATTACAAGAAAGAGGGATTGAGATTGACATTAGATGTGTTTATTGTGACTGTGAAGAGTCAATTGACCGCTTGTTCTTTAATTGTTCCTTTCATTTAACTATCTGACAAAGAGTGCTTTCATATTTCCACAAATTTAGAATATATTTATATGATTTTACAGGGGCATAAGCATAAAGAGGCTGCATAGTTGCATTGTGAATAATTTGGTTGTCAAAGAATGAATGTTGTTTTAACAATATTATAAGACCCTTGACAATTAGGGCTTTCATTACACACAAAAAATTCACTGTTGTTGTATTGGACATATCTATGAAAGGATAATACTTCTCAGGTTATAAAAAAAGTGAATTGAAGACACTGGCATTGGAGCATAGCAGCTAAAAGAGATTAGAGGAGATGATAAGGAACATACCATGGGGCTATTATAAGTGCATGATTATTGAGCTTTTATTACTACTTTTTACTATGTTTGTTGGGTTGATGAGTGAAGAAGTCATGTGTTCAAGTGGCATTCTCTCATTTTTCAGAAATTTTGTTTTAGTTTTTAAAGTAAGGAATAAGTGGAAATACGGATAGGGATGGTGCATCGATATTTAGGATAATAACCGCCAATGCATTAGATGTCTTTGAAATAGATATGGTTCGGTAAACGGAGAGGTGGGGAGTTTTACTCCACTTGTTGCAAAACAAGAACTGTCTCTAATTTCGAAGCAAAATAACATGTTTCGAGATGCTCGAGAACACGTTTTGACGTATTTCTGCTAACCCAACACATGATGATGAGTGCCTTATATTTTTTAAATAAGCAGGTTGCATCTGCCACTTTCATTTTCATAGATAAAATACAAAATTCAAACTACAACAAAATTCACCTAATTTATCTATCTACTAATTAACAATGGTAGAATTGTCAAAGAATATGAAAATACTTCCATGAATATAGTTCAAAATGGTGTTAAACACATTATCATTATTAAGTTTTCCTCCTTAGTATCATTAGTAAGGGTCATACCATCACTCTCGTATTTAGAGATCCAACCCATATCAACTACTTCCCAAAAATCAAGAAGGTTCAAATAATTCACCATGCACCTCTTGCAAAATTGAAAGTTCTTACAATTAAGTCAAAATATAGGGGGTTCTATGATAAATTTTAGTGGTGTCATAATTTTCACAATTTGACTAAGTTTCATCTCTTACAAGGTAGCATTGATTCTGATATCACTTGTCAGAACTAGTATACTAAGGCAAATATCACAAATGTGAAAGCTCAAGAATACATGAATCAACACTAAACAAGTAATTTGGTCACAATTCAATCTTAGCAAATTCTACTAAGTAAGAACAAATGAATTACAAGATAAGATAAAGAGAGAGAGTAAGAGAGTGACATATAAGTGACACTTGATGTAACGTGATTCGGCCTAAAAAGATGCCTACATCCACGAGTCCCTCTGATTTCACATCGAAGCCGCAATTCAATAACAAATAGTGTTTACAACTATGAATTCAATGCCGGCCCCTTACAACAAATGGGCAACCTTGAACCAAACGATCTTTCCATAAGATCAAAGAAAAAGGAGGAAGATCCATGCACTATCTCTCCATAAGATTTCGACACTTGGAATCTCACTACTCAAGTGAAAACAATCACAAGGGTTTAACAAAAGTTTTATCGAATAGATGATTAGACAATGAGGAAGGCTAAACGTGCTTTGGGTTCTCTTTGGATGCTAGAATGAGTGTAGATAACTTTCTTGATCAATTTAGAAGTAATTCAGCAACTTATATAGCCTTTACAGAAATAGAGTAAGAATACTACTTTCCGTTGCGGTGAATCATAAGTGGTATTTATACCAAATGGATGTGAAGAATGCTTTCCTCCAAGGATCACTTGAGGAAGAAGTGTATATGGACCTACCATCCGGGCACAAGAAAGAACCCAACTTGGTATGTAAATTGAATAAGTCAATTTATGGACTAAAACAATCTCCACGGGCATGGTATGAAAAACTAAGCTCTCATCTTTTATCTTGTAAATTTAAAATAAGTAATGCCGATCATTCCTTATTTATCAACTTAGATGATAACTCAATTACAATAATCTTGGTTTATGTTGATGATCTCATAGTCACCGGAAACAATCTTGAGAAAATTAAAGAGGTAAAAAGCCAATTAACGGCCAAATTTGATATCAAAGATTTGGGTTCCCTAAAATATTTTTTAGGAATAGAGGTGGCACACTCTAAGGGGGAGTTGTTTATTTGTCAAAGGAAATATATACTTGATCTCTTGCAAGAAACCGGCAAAATTGGGTGTAAACCGACCACTACACCAATTGATTACAAGTGTAAGTTAAATACTGAGGATGGTGAGCCTCTGCATGATGTAAGCCTTTTTCAAAGATTAGTGGGAAAGTTAATCTATTTGACTGCTACTAGACCGGATATATCTTATTCTGTTAGTCAAATTAGTAGGTTTATGCATAGTCCTAGAAGTACACATATGGAGGCCATTAATAGAATACTTAGATACCTAAAAGGGACGCCCGGATTGGGTATTTGGATAAGAAATAATAACTCTAACAAGATATGTGGTTTTTCCAATGCAGATTGGGCTGGAAGTTATGATAGAAAATCGACAACCGGCTATTGCACGTTTGTAGGCGGAAATCTAACCACATGGAAAAACAAGAAACAAAATGTTGTTGCTCGATCTAGCGCGGAAGCGGAGTACCGAGCTATGGCATCAACTACAAGTGAATTGGTTTGGATAAAACACTTACTTAAAGATCTTGGAATTAGTCATCAAGAGCCTATGGAAATGTTTTGTGATAACGAAGCGGCTCGACACATTGCATCTAATCCGGTGTACCACGAAAGAACAAAACATATAGAGGTCGATTGTCATTTTGTTAGAGAAAAATTACAAGCTAAGGAGATCACCATACCATTCATTCGGAGTAATGAGCAATTAGCCGATGTATTCACAAAGGGATTAGAACCTCAAACACTCAAGAGAAATATTGACAAGCTAGGACTAATTGATTTGTACAAATCCTAGCTTGAGGGGGAGTGTTAAGAAATAAACAAAATTAGAAAGGATAGTGTGTTGGGCCTCAGATCATTCATCATAGGCCCAATATGAGGAAAGAAGAGCCCAGAAATAAACGGGCAACATTTCTTTCAAAAATTAACCGTTAGAACTCTCTGTATAAATACAAGAGTCATTGTAACACTATTTAGATATAATAAATATATCAAATTTCACAACATCTTAAAATCTTCAGTAAGGTTCAGAGGGGGGCAGTCGCCCTCCCTGAAAATTTCTTTTGCAAAATATATCTTGTATAGTTATACAATTCGCCAAAAAAAATTTGAAAAATATATTTATAATTTGAATTTTTTTAAATATGCCTCATTTTGTTCCCTGAAAATATTATAGATCATCCCTTTCAGACGAAAATCTGAATCCTCCCCTGCTAACATGACCAACACTTTGCCTTTAAAGTTTATATTAATTAAGGAATGAAGCATAAAAGTGTGTACACAGAACATAATTAAGAAGCTTAGAAATTTAGATAGCTATCTCTATCTTGCATGCCTACTCTTTAATTATTAGGTTGAACAGTTGCAATCTGTGATGAATGATTTTGGAAAGGTCATGATATGAAAAGAATTCCAAATTTTTCATGACGCATGCACATCGATATATCTTAGCAAGCACCTATGCAAGCAATGACCATTTATGAGATTTTATTGAGAAAAAGACGATTTCATGCTGAGCACTGGTAGATTTCTTACTATTTTTGGAGTATACACATCTCTGCTCATGCTATGAGCATCTTTTCCCATAGCAAATACTCCAGTTGTGGATCGAACAAAATCCAATATTTCCGCATAAAAAATCCTTCAATAATGACAAGCGATAACTTCCTTTTGTTATGTGTACAATCGATCTTTTTTATACTATTGTCATCTTGTGGACAATATCGATTTTACATCTGTGCATTTAATTAATGTTGGCTTTTGTTCAATTATATATGCATTTTATATTTTATTTTTATATTAAATAGTCTTGATACTTTAAAGTAGCGTCCAATAATTTTTTAGTAGTTGAAAATAAAGAGAGGCCTCACATGAGGAAAAAATAGTATTAGTTAAATCGGACCGAAATTACTTAGATATATAGTTTGAAAACTTAGTTTTTTTTTTTTTTTTTTTTTGCAAAAGTACAACTTCAACATTAATTTTGCATTCATGTTTCAAATTGTAAAATTTGAGCGTTCGATCTAAACTATTGAACAATCTATGTATTGAAATATGCTTGAAGATTCAATTTTACATTTACTAGAAACTTTTTTTGAGATGTGAAAATTGTGTTGGTTTAATGATTTCGGAACCATCCAATACTAAAGATTTTATAAATATTTAAAAAAATAAAATATTTTTGAAATTAAGTTACTTCTGCATGTAGATTCATGTTCAACGGCTCTTTATTGGTAGTTTGAACTAAAAATTTGAAATGAGGGATCCAATGCTCATGTCCATCGACGTCAGTGGTATCTACTTTTTCTTTCGAGCTTATATTTTGAAATGTAAATCATTACATGTATTTTAAATCACTCAGAATACATGTCTATAGAAAAATTGTAATGGTCTAACTTCATTTCAATAACCATAATGAGAGATTGTTAAATCACCTAATTTGAATCGCTGATTTTGTTAGCTCTTAGTGGCTATTAAAATAAAATTGAAATATATATTTTTTTTACACATATAAAATATTCAATCAATTAATTTTAATATTTAATGATTTAAAAAAATATTTAACTAAAATTTTGTTTTATGAACATTAATGTGGCACTAATAACAAAGACATTGGAACATTTCTCATTTGCAATATTGATGCAAAGTATCATTGAAATCGTACTTTACAAAGTACAATACCTAACTACGGTAAAATGATCTTCTACAACCTTTCAGTTATGTCGGTTATATTAAAGTCGGATGTAGAAGCGATGATCCCACCATCTGGATTAATTCTCCACCAACTTTTTAATAACCGGTGTTTAAAACAAGACAACAACATCCTTTATTTAGTAAGTCCGATGTAGAAAATATCGATGCAGAGCGTCAGAAATCTGCATTCTTTGTTTATTTATCATTCGGTGTAGAAATCACTCATCTACACCCTTTATTAAAACTCTGATGTAGAAAATATAACAGTAAGTAAAATATATAAAAAAAATCCTTTATCTACGAAATCCCAATGTAGAAAATTAACTGGGAAAAATCCCCGCCAATATTTTCCAAATTTTTCACCGCTCAAGTCTCAAATATCTCGCATTTCTCTCTTTCCTCTTCTCTCTCTCTCATCTTCCCACGTCTCTTCGATCCCCTACTGCTCCTCTTCCCAAACCCTAGGTGTCGCCTATTTCAAGTCCGTCACACCGGAGAAATAAGGTTTTGATTTAGGATTATGATCTATTTTGTGCTTGATTTTTGATATGGGACTAATAAGGGAGAAAGAGGGATGTTGATTTGTTTGAATTTAGTTAATCTAGCAATATTTATTTTCCAAATTATATTTGGTGTTATATTAGCAAGCTTTATTCGTTGACTCTTCAATAATTTTGTAAAGATTAAAGATCATATTGGTGATTTGCTCCAAAACTCGAGTGTCGTCTGAGCCTCGCATATAAAGTTTGTCACGTCGGTGTCATAAACAGTCCAAAATCCTCACTCGTCAAAATTAAGGTCACAACCATAGCCCTCTTTGAACATGCAAGTGCATTCGTTTGTGTTAAGTGATTAGGATCATTTCTTTATTGTTTTATTTTTATATCCAATGACACTCTGGAGTAATCGATGTACTTATCTTTCATATTTTTTAAATGATAGAGTGCTAACACGGCATGCAGTGTTGTAGCCTACGATCACTCGGTTCGTAGTGAATTAATGAGGCATAGGAGGAATTGAAAATGATACGGTCGTGATCCACTCTCTTGCATGTGGTATCTTGCAAGACCATACGATTTTGGAGTACTCGAATACT